>ML379177.1:0-35176 GCA_005239525.1 Nicotiana knightiana | reverse complement strand
ATTAATTTTTATATATATATATATAAATCTTCTTCTATTTAAACATATGAACAAATCTTATATTCTAAGATTGTGAATATTTTTGTAGTTTTTAATTTTCTTAATAAAACCTATGAAGAGTAAGATAAAAATTTAAAGTATTAAGATTAGACCTAAAAGAAATATTTACACCAAAAATAGAATAGAATTTGGGTGTAGTCAAAAATTAATTGTTCACAATCATCCTTCAAACAGTAAAAATATTTAGAGAGTTTTACTAAGTCCTATAAAAGTAGGTATAAAATTAATTGAACCATATTAATATCGAAGAGAAATCGATATGATTGAAACGGTTTCGAAAAGTCTAATTTTGATTATATATAATAGAATAACCGAAAAATTGGTATGATAAAATTTTTATAAAATAATCGAACCGAATCATTGACACCCCTACCACTAACAGTGCCAACAAAACATGATTAAAAGCAAATTTTCATTATCCACCCCAATTAGTAATATTTAACAAAACAGAATTAAAAGTCAGTATCATAAGCAAACTTCTTCACAAACACAAAATTAAACACCGCAACTATACACCCACAAGCTTACTTTTTTTTAAAGTAAACAATTCTTTTTTTTAAGCAAATATACTATTAGGCAGGCTGCCTAGTGGCTAATATATAAATAAAATTTCAAAATGGGTCCAAAGCTTACAAGATGTCCAAATCAAAATAGAAGTTGCATGAAGCTACTAACTACTAAACATGAAGCTACTAGCTACTAAAAGGATAGAAAAGCTAAAATCTAATGAACTAGCTATTACAAAATAATAAGCTGAGTGCTTTCCTTCTCCTGTCAGTGTATGTGAATCCAATTTCCAGTAGAAAATACCAAGCAGCACCTATCAAGCTCTCATCAGGCGTCCATAGACTAAAATGAATTTCAAATATCTCCACCACAGAGTTAAAGCCAGCATAGTCTTCCAAGTGTAGCTACTATATGATCTCCATATGCAGTGAATTGAGTGTGTCCAATTATTAATGACGTGATCACTCATCTAACTTACCATGTAGAAGAGCCTGGCTTTAGGCAGGCTTTGCAAGGCAAAAGCCACGCTTGACCTGGCTTTAGGCAGGCTTTGCAAGGCTAAAGCCAGGCTTGACCTGACTTTAGGCAGGTTTTGCAAGGAAAAAGCCATGCTTGAGCTGGCTTTAGGCATGCTTTGCAAGGCAAAAGTCAGACATGAGCTGGCTTTAAGCAGGCTTTGCAAGGCAAAATCCAGGCTTCATAACTGTGCCTCTTTTGTTCTTGTAAGCTCAGATCTTTCCATGCTAGAACCTTTAGTATAGACATCATTCTAAACATTTCTAAACCATTCTCAGATTGAGCATGAAAGCATGCTAATACCGCTGAGAAATGATTCAACAATCTCCAGAAATACCACATGACAGGTTCAACGTTTTCCTTAGTATTTGGCCATATCAGACTCAGGATAAATTGTACCATCCAACACCTGCTTATCGTATTGTTCCTGTAAACTATCAAAGCACCCCCAAAATGAGCATGTGACCATGCTAATACCATTGGAAAGTACTTTAATAACATACAAAATGAGACAACGAAACATGCAAGTTTGTGCAGAGTCCAATCCTGTGAAGCCATCAGTCTGGGGTTCTTCTCTTTGCTATCCTAACCCTAAGGTTAAGTGTTTGAGATTTGTCTAGATTGATCAACCTCCTCCCTGCACTAGGCAGTTCAGAGAACGAATGAAACTCAGATGTACCTGCAAAAGAAAACACAATGTTAGCTATAAAATCCGCCACTGAGTTGCCTTCCCTTAACACATGTTGAAAGATCAGATCGAAGTTGCCCTTCATCTCTATAATTTTCTTCACATCATTAGCAATTACCCTAGGAGGATCCCATTCCCCTTCTATCACTTTCTTCATCACCAATGAATCAGTCTCCAATATGAGAGGGTGATGATCATGCTCCACACAGTATTCCAATCCTTGAAGAATAGCCTTAGCTTCAACCACCACATTAGTTGTCACCCTTAGGTCTACTGCCCTTGCATACACCACATCACCTTCATCATTCTTCACACAAAATCCTAAGGAGCTAGGACCAGGATTTTCCTTTGAGGCTCCATCAGTATTGCATTTGTACCAACCATGAAAAGGAAGCTGCCATGTTACTCTTGTAGTGATAAATATAGGTTTATATCCTTCAAAATATTGAATTATGTCTGGCCATAACAATGGAATATTAGGAATCCAAGCGTACCTCACCCTTGCCAGTTGATACAATGTCATATTGATCTCATGAATCACCCTATTTGTGGACACTGAACCCCCATGTTTACCTGCATTTCTTCTCTTCCAAAGTTCCCAAGTGATGATAGCTAGTACTGCTTGAAACAATGGCTTTAACTTTGGACAACATTGAGCATACCACCAATGCCTTATAACCTTCTTCAATTGGATCAATGGCATATTAATTCTAGTAGCCCCCATGAACAAGTTCCATACTTTAGAGGTAGTAGGACTAGTGACAAATATATGATCAATAGATTCCTCTTGGGGCTGCTGACAACACCAACACCTAGACATCACCATTTGCCCTTGCCTCTTCCATATGTCATAAGTGGCTATTGTTTGCCTCCACAATCTCCACAAGAAGAAGGATATCTTGAATGGTAAGCCTTTAATCCACATTAACTTGAATTCCTGATTAGGATCAGCCCTATGCCTTAATATTTGCCAAGCACTACTAACACTGAACTTGCCTGAAGGAGTTGGAATCCAGTATGGCCTATCCCAATATCCCTCACTACCTTCATAATGCACATTTAGCCTTATATGTTCTGCAATTTCCTCATTGAAAGTTTGATCTAGCAGCTGATCATCCCATGTGTAACCTTGCCACAATTCTGCCACGTCCTGAAGATCTTCATTGATTGGAAAGTCTTCAGGTAATACGTGATAAAGTGCACCCAATACAGTCCAATTTTCATGCCAAATATTAGTTGTTCCACTCTTCAATTCCCATAGGATCTCATGTTCTACTTCTTCCCTAGCATTCAACATTTGTATCCAAACATGAGACCCCCTTCTAAACTGCACCACTGTTGGTATCTCCTTCTTGCAATACTTATTCCATATGAAATTAGACCACAAAGATTTTGTGTTCCTAAACCTCCACCATAGTTTAGCAAACAGTGCCCTTGATACATCATGTAAGGACCTAAACCTAGGCCCCCTTTCTCTTTAGGAAGGAAAAGATTTTTCCATAAAGCCCAATGTTTGCTTCTCCCTTCTTCCTTTGTGCTCCAAAAGAACCTAGCAAAAATCTTATGGAGATGCTCTAGGACATTTTTTGGTGGATCAAGGACTGATAACATGTGGACTGGCATACTTTGCAACACACTAGAAATGAGTGTTGCCTTTCCTCCAAATGACATCAACTTTCCTTTCCATGAATGCAATTTAGCCTTTACTTTCTTGATAAGATCCTCATAATAGTCCTTCCTCATTCTAGTGTAAAAAATAGGACAACATAGATATGTGAAGGGGAATTTACCTCTTGCAAATCCTGTAATAGCTCCAACTGCCTGAAATAATCCATTAGCAATCTTTGAATACATGTAGTATGAACTCTTATCTTTGTTGAACATTTGGCCTGATATCTTCTCATAGTTCCCCAACACTGCCATAATCTTTCTCAAGAATTGAGGATGAGCAGAAGCAAAGATTATAGTATCATCAACATATGCCAAGTGGTTTAAAGGATCAGACCACTTAGGCATTCCAAATCCCACAAATGACTTGTCTTCAAAGAGCTTATTCATAGACCTGGAAAGTACCTCAGCTGACAGAATGAACAATGTTGGGGATAGGGGATCCCCTTGCTTCACACCTCTTGTAGACTTAAAGAACCCTGAGGACTGCCCATTCACCAATACTGAGTACCAGTTATTTGACACCAAGTTCCACACCATGTTTATGAAGTGCTAAGAAAATCCCATCTTCCTTAGTACATGCAATAAGTACTTCCATGAAACCCTATCATAGGGCTTATCCATATCAATCTTGATCACCACATTAGCTGGCTTTCCCCTTAACCTTATGTCAACGACAATTTTTTGAGTCAATAAGATGTTCTCAAATATACTCCTACCCTTCACAAATCTGGATTGATTAGGGGATATTAGAGAAGGCAAAAACTCTCCAATCTATCATGTAACACCCTAGACAAGATCTTGTTAATGAAGTTGCTCAAACTAATAGGTCTTAAGTCATAAAAGGTTTCAACTCTAGGTTTCTTAGGCAGCAACACTAGATTGGTGTGAGTGATGGATTTAGGCAGTGCAACTCCTCCATAGAAGTGTAGCACCATGTTGTGTATATCAGCACCAATAACATCCCAGCATGTTTGATAAAACAGGCCACTGAATCCATCTGGACCACTAGCACTCTCCCCACTAAGCTCAAAAATTATTGTCCTTACTTCATTAATTGTTGGCAATCTGTTAAGTTCCAAATTTTGTTCCATAGTGTCCATCGAAGGTACATTATTGAGCAAGGAAAAGTCAGAAGCATCACCTTCATTTGTAAACTGTTTTTGATAGAAGTCCACTACAGCTGTAGCCAATTGCTCCTGGTCTTCAATCCATACCCCACTTCCATTTTTGATCCTCTTCAGTTGCAATTTCTTTCGTTTGTCATTGACATGGTTGTGAAAGAAACTTGTATTCCTATTTCCTTCAGCAAACCAAGTCATCCCAGCTTTTTGCTTCTAATACTACTCCTCAATACTCAAGTATTTCTTTAATTCAGATTGAGCCTTGTGAAGCACAATCATGTTCTCAATTGTAGGCTCTTCTTCAAACAACATCTCTTTCACCCTAACAATGTCCTCCAAAATAGTCAACTGCTTGAAGATATCACCAAATGTTTCCCTACTCCATTTTGATAGTGTTGCCTTCACCCTCTTGAGCTTCTTCTTGAACATAAAAAACGGATCCCCTATGAAATCAGCTTCCCAATTCTGCCTCACCACATCCATAAATGTAGCATGCTTAGTCCAAAAGTTCAAGAACCTGAAAGATTGACAAAATTGGTGGTCTGCTCCCCACATGTCATTAACAATGGTGCATGATCTGATCCAGTTCTGATTAGATGTTCAACTTCAATAGTTGGCAACATGTTCTAAAATGGAAAATTCACAAAGATCCTATCCAATCTTTTGAATATACACGCAGCATTGGACCTCCCATTCCACCATGTAAATGGACTTCCCTTATATCCTTGCTCAAACAAACCACAAGAGTTTACACAAAATGCAGAATCCTCATATTCAGGAGGGTCTACTGGAAGTCCTCCTATTTTCTCATCTTTATGCAATATCATATTGAAATCCCCTCCTACCAACCATGGCAAATTCATATCACTTGCTAAGTAATATAAGTGATCCCACAATTCCAACCTCTCTACTGCTGAACATTTTGCATAAACAAATGTCATCATCATATGCTGCCCCATGTTATTGTTAAACACTCTCATAGTTACCTGTTGCTCAGTATCCTCCACTAATTCCCATTCCACCACTGCATCAAAGAACAACCATATTTTCCCATTAATATTTGCATAAGCAGTCTCCATATTCAACCTTCTTCTATATCTATCAATGAGTCTCTTCTTTTGAAAAGGCTCCATCAATGCAACCACACAAAAACTATGCTCCATGTTGATCACCCTAGGAAAGGCATGCTATATATTCACAGAACTTATGTTCCATATTACTATTTTTATCATCATCATTTAGATATAGAAGCTGCCCTTCTGGGCATTATTCTTGATGGTTGTGGTGGCTCTTTATTCATATTCTTCTTTGTTTTCTTACCTCCTTTAGCACTAGTTGTGGGTGATAAATCTCCTTCCCTAGTTACTTGTTTGATGTTTTCTGCTGTAGATTCATCATCTCCTTCATCCTCCATTGGACTTTGTCTCATTAAGTATTCATAAATTGGTGCCACATTGTGTGTAACTAAATCATGTAAATGCTGTAGCGGAGTCTTCAGTGGAACACTAACTTGCAGCTGTATAATTTGATCAGTGCCATACTCCATAGGCACTTCCTCTTTTTCCCCAGATGCCCTTGGATCAATTGCCTGCTCATCAGCCTTTTCCTTGCTATTCTCCATAGAAGCAACAACAGCCTGTATCATTTTGAATTGCTACTCATAGACACTTCCTAGACCAGGAATTACTGTGGTAGTCTGCTTAAAAACGTATGTTCTATTCATATCACCACCCTTTACATTGCCTCTGTTTTGATCTGACCCCACTGTATCATCCTTAACCTTCACATTATCATCTCTATCAAGTTTGTTCTCTAATGCATAGACCGGAACACCCTCTATAATCTCTCCAGTTGCACTAGGGATAGGGTTTACTGTGGATGTCTCATCAGGTGAACCTGGTTCCAGGCCTGGCATCACCAACCTAATGCATGGGGGACCTGGCTTTAGGCCTGGTGTCGCTAGCCTAACGCCCGGTGAGCCTGTCTTTAGTCCTGGCATCGCCAACCTATCTCCAGGTTGAGTGTTCTTCACCTTGTTTCCCGTTGTCTTTGTCGTGCCTAGCTGATCATCCTTCACCTCTATTGTATCACTCTTACAAGATTAGAAAGGAGACTTACCTCACTCTGAAGTTCCATAACCTGCTTCCAAGCCCTCCCGACAACTCAAATCGATGTCCAACGCTCCAAAACTAGTTAATAATCATGCAAACCCATAAATGTATACTCAATTACTCATAAAAATTCAATTTATAACAATTCCTAACCCTAATCGCAAAGTCGATAAAAATCACCTTCGGGCCCACGTGCCCGGATTCCCAAAATTTTTTGAAGATAAAGTTTACCCATAACCTTACGAACTCAAATATATAATTTATTCTAAATTTCATGTCCAATTTCGTGGTCAAAATCCAAAAATATCAATTTCTAGGTCTTCTACCAAAAACTCACAATTTTCACTAATTTCCATGTTCAAATCCATATATAATCATGTATTTAACTTAATACTTGCGGGAATTACTTACCTCATAATACATGATGAAATCCCCTCTCTTCAAAGGCTCCAGAATCGCCCAACCAAAGTAAAAATGGGTGAAAAATGGCCAAGCCCCGATTTTAAAGAACACACTGCCTCCAGCCTTTCCGCACCTGCGATCACTTGACCGCTTTTGCGACTCCGCAGGTGCGGCCCCACAATCGCATTTGCGGTCCTTCACCAGGCCCCCTTATTCCGCTTCTACACTTCTCCTTTCCATGGGTGTGGTCCCGCTTCTGCGGCAAAACAACTGCATCTGCTATCCCAGCCTAGCCCAACCACTTTCGCTTCTGCGGCTCTGCACCAGCGACCAAGACCTCGCAGGTGCGGTTACATCATATGACAGCAGGCTTCAGCTCTATCCCCCAACTCCAATCTGATCCGTTAACCACCTAGGATCCACCCGAGGCCCCGGGGACCCGTCCAATCATTCCAATCAATTCCAAAACACATTACGAACCTAGTCGAGCCTTCAAATCATATCAAACGATGCCAGAACCATGAATCGCACTCCAATTCGAGCTTTATGAACTTTAGAACTCCAACTTCCTCATTCGATGTCGAGACCTATCAAATCACATCCGATTGACCCCAAATTTTGCACATAAATTACATTTTACATTACGGACCAACTCAAACTTCCGGAATCGGAATCCGACCCCGATATCAAAAGGTCCACTTTCGGTCAAACTTCTTAAAAATCCTTCAATTTCTAACTTTCGCCAAACGACTCCAAAATGACCTAGGGACCTCCGAATCCACTTCCGGACGCGCTCCCAATATCAGAATCACCATACGGAGCTATTCCCAAACTCGGAATCCCAAACAAACATCGATAAAATTGAATAACCCAAATTTATGAAATTCTTCCAAAAATGTTAATTTTCACAATAGGCGCCGAAACGCTCCCAGGTCATCCAAAACCCAATCTGGACATATGCCCAAGTCCAAAATCATCATACGAACCTGTTGGAACCTTCAAATCCCGGTTACGAGGTCGTTTACTCAAAGATCACACTTTAGTCAATTCTTTCAATTTAAAGCTTCCGAAATGAGAATTTTATTTCCAAATCAACTCCGAACTTCTCGGAATTCAATTCCGCCCATGCGTACGAGTCATAATACCTGAAGTGAAGTTGCTCATGGCCCCAAACTATCGAACGACGCGCTAGAGCTCAAAACGACCGGTCGGGTCTGTAGACATCAAAATGTTAAAGGATAAAGTTAAATCCTAAATTCAAGATACTACATGACTCTTGAAATCCTAGGAGTCTATTAGAGTTTCTTGAAGGTTACTCTACCCTAAACCCTACCTATAAAAAGGGTCACATATTCACTTTGAATATATCTCAAAAAATGGAGATCATCTCGAAAATCCCATAAACTCACGGGATATTCATAAAAAGATCAAGAAGTGACCGGATAATTCTTGATAATCAAATAATTCATGAAGATCCACAACATACTTCATGGATACCAAATAAATCCATGAAAGCCCGCATCATCCTACGTTCGAGAAATACACTGCTTCAGCCCTCGAATCACGGAGATAATCAGGAGAGAAGAATCAAGGGAACAAACAGAATTGTACCCGCATCACTTTATCAATGAAATTATGTTTCTTCATATTTATATTGTGGTTGCAATTTATTTTTGTATCACATATAATTTGTTGCAAACAAATTGGCACGCCCAGTGGGACTAGTTCTGCCCTTCATCTCTTCCTCCTGTAAATCGAAAACTCCAAGTTTCAAATCATTTGTTGTGATTGTCGAGTACTTCAAGTCTCGTCTTCAAGTTTTGACAAGCCTACACCTAGTCAAACCTTGAAGTAGGGGCATTTGTAGACATCAAAATTTTAAAGGATAAAGTTAAATCCTAAATACAAGATACTACACGGCTCTTGAAATCCTAGGAGTCTATCAGAGTTTCTTGTAGGTTATTCTACCCTAAACCCTACCTATAAAAAGGGTCACATATTCCCTTTGAATATAGATTTCAAAAAATGGAGATCATCTCGAAAATCCCATAAACTCACGGGATATTCATAAAGATATCAAGAAGTGGCCGGGTAATTCTTGATAATCAAATAATTCATGAAGATCCACAACATACTTCATGGATACCAAATAAATCCATGAAAGCCCGCATCATCCTACGTTCGAGAAATATGCTGCTCCAGCCCTCGAATCACGAAAATAATCAGGAGAGAAGAATCAAGGGAACAAACAGAATTGTATCCGCATCACTTTATCAATAAAATTATGTTTCTTCATATTTATATTGTGGTTGTAATTTATTTTTGTATCACATATAATTTGTTGCAAACAAATTGGCACGCCCAGTGGGACCAGTTCTGACCTTCATCTCTTCCTCATGTAAATTGAAAACTCCAAGTTTCAAAATCATTTGTTGCGATTGTCGAGTACTTCAAGTCTCATCTTCAAGTTTCGACAAGCCTACACCCCGACAAACCTTGAAGTAGGGACATTTGTAGACATCGAGATTTTAAAGGATAAAGTTAAATCCTAAATTCAAGATACTACACGACTCTTAAAATCCTAGGAGTCTATCAGATTTTCTTGTAGGTTATTCTACCCTAAACCCTACCTATAAAAAGGGTCACATATTCCCTTTGAATATAGATTTCAAAAAATGGAGATCATCTCGAAAATCCCATAAACTCACGGGATATTCATAAAGAGATCAAGAAGTGGCCGGATAATTCGTGATAATCAAATAATTCATGAAGATCCACAACATACTTCATGGATACCAAATAAATCCATGAAAGCCCGCGTCATCCTACGTTCGAGAAATATGCTGCTCCAGCCCTCGAATCACGGAGATAATCAGGAGAGAATAATCAAGGGAACAAACAGAATTGTACCCGCATCACTTTATCAATAAAATTATGTTTCTTCATATTTATATTGTGGTTGTAATTTATTTTTGTATCACATATAATTTGTTGCAAACAAATTGGCACGCCCAGTGGGACCAGTTCTGCCCTTCATCTCTTCCTCCTGTAAATCGAAAACTCCAAGTTTCAAAATAATTTGTTGCGATTGTCGAGTACTTCAAGTCTCGTCTTCAAGTTTCGACAAGCCTACACCCCGACAAACCTTGAAGTAGGGGCATTTGTAGACATCGAAATTTTAAAGGATAAAGTTAAATCCTAAATTCAAGATACTACACGACTCTTGAAATTCTAGGAGTCTATCAGAGTTTCTAGGTTACTCTACCCTAAACCCTACCTATAAAAAGGGTCACATATTCCCTTTGAATATAGATTTCAAAAAATAGAGATCATCTCGAAAAACCCATAAACTCACGGGATATTCATAAAGAGATCAAGAAGTGGCCGGATAATTCTTGATAATCAAATAATTCATGAAGATCCACAACATACTTCATGGATACCAAATAAATCCATGAAAACCCGCATCATCCTACGTTCGAGAAATACGTTGCTCCAGCCCTCGAATCACGGAGATAATCAGGAGAGAAGAATCAAGGGAACAAACATAATTGTACCCGCATCACTTTATCAATAAAATTATATTTTTTCATATTTATATTGTGGTTGTAATTTATTTTTGTATCACATATAATTTGTTGCAAACAAATTGGCACGCCCAGTGGGACCAGTTCTGCCCTTCATCTCTTCCTCCTATAAATCGAAAACTCCAAGTTTCAAAATCATTTGTTGCGATTGTCGAGTACTTCAAGTCTCGTCATCAAGTTTCGACAAGCCTACACCCCGACAAACCTTGAAGTAGGGGTATTTGTAGACATTGAAATTTTAAAGGATAAAGTTAAATCCTAAATTCAAGATACTACATGACTCTTGAAATCCTAGCAGTCTATCAGAGTTTCTTGTAGGTTACTCTACCCTAAACCCTACCTATAAAAAGGGTCACATATTCCCTTTGATTATAGATCTCAAAAAATGGAGATCATCTCGAAAATCCCATAAACTCACGAGATATTGATAAAGAGGTCAAGAAGTGGCCGGATAATTCTTGATAATCAAATAATTCATGAAGATCCACAACATATTTCATGGATATCAAATAAATCCATGAAAACCCGCATCATCCTACGTTCGAGAAATACGCTGCTCCAGCCCTCGAATCACGGAGATAATCAGGAGAGAAGAATCAAGGAAACAAACAAAATTGTACCCGCATCACTTTATCAAAATTATGTTTCTTCATATTTATATTGTGGTTGCAGTTTATTTTTGTATCACATATAATTTGTTGCAAACAGGGCCATCACATAGATAGATAATAATATTTATCTTTTACCCTAATTTTTTTATATAATAATTATATTTTATATTTTTTCATAGTAATGTTGCAAGTTTATTCTTTATATTGTTGGCGTATGACATCATGAAACGACGAGAAACGATATGTTCTATTCAAATGTTGTATTCGTCGAACAATACAATGCAATGCAATACAATACGATACGATACATTATGAAACGACACGTATCAACCATCCACATTAAACAAGCTGTAATTAGTTGTGCTTTTATATTTTTGCCACATGTTACTTTAGAAAATTAATGAATCAGATTAATTTAATTAACTAATATTACTAATTAGTTATACTAAAAAACATCCACTTTTATTTGTCCAACATAAAAAATCAAGAGATAATTTATCATTTTATATTATCCAATTAAATAGATTAAAATGAGTAGCGGTACTTAATAAAGGTAAAAGTGGTATAAAATGATAAATTATCTCTTGATTTTTCAAACTGGACAAGTAAAAATAAATTTTTTTATGGTATAATTAACAAGTAAAAATGGACGGAGTGGCTATTATTATCTAGCTAAACATAAAGTAAAATATTTTATTTGCCAATGGCAATATGTACATGTGCCAAAAAGCCAAAACAATCTGGCTTTGGACAAGACCCGAAACCAGGACATTATAATCTTAGCGGTTTTGTGATCTCATGAATAAAAGCAAATAATCTTCATATAAAAGTGTATATCATTAATTTGGTAATATAACTAACCTTTATGTTTCTAGTAAGTGGAATGAAGATATTGCTAATTTTCGATTGAACCAGGTGCGTATGCTTGAAGAGTTAAATTAAAAGGCAGACAATAAAAATAGCCGATAGAAGAAAAGAAAAGAGATATGAATATTATAGGATTTGAATCAACCTCGAAATTAAAAAGAGAAATGCATATCATTGAGTATATCTGTGTATTTGAATATTCAAGTCATATTGAATTTTCACGATATTCAAAAAGGCAGATTTTTTTTTTAACTATGGGATTAACATCAAGTCACTTGTATTTATACCATTTTCTCTTCCTCAACTTTTTCCATTATCAATTACAGAATTAATCTTTATAGTCTTACATTAGAGTTAATAAATCCAGATGTAGTTGTCATCACCCAAAACTAATCGTTGTGATGGCGCCTATCGTGGAACTAGGCAAGCCACTATTCAACCATCTTAGCACAGTAAAAAAATTGAAAATATAGACAGAAGCAATTAATATTTAAGAAAAATCGTTTTGAAACAGAAATAAATCCGCAACACAATACAATCTATCTCAAAATCGGGGTGTCACCGAGTACATGAGCATCTATGCTAGAATACAGTCTACTACATTGTCTAAGGAGTAAGAACTGAAATACAAATAAAGATAATGAAGGAGAGTCAAGGCATACGGACGTCATGCAACTACCTTGATAGTCTCCGAGTTCCGACTCCTCAATCAACAACCGCCGTGACCAGAAGCACATAGATCTGCACACGAGGTACAGGGTGTAGCTGAGTACAACCAACTCAATAAGTAACAAATCCAACCTTAGGACTGAAAGGTAGTGACGAACTCAACCGGCACAATTCAATATAGAAATAACAGTGCAAAAACGTAGGCATACTTTCAAGTTCAATAGATAGCTCAAAACAGTAAAATATATCACATCTAAATGATATGGAGAATATAACTCCTCTACTTCTACATGCCAATGCACATGCTATATGTGATGCACCATACTGACAGTCTCATGTGCTCACACTCTCAAATGCTGAATCACTCGATACTGTATATGGCCCAAAGGGCCCAGAGAAGATCCATCCTGGAATATATACATCACCGACCATCAGCCACCCAGTATCGAGTAGGGCCAATCCAACCCATGGAGAAGATCCATCTCCAGGTATATAATGCTTCGGAAAAGATCCATGTCCAGGGAAGATCCATCCCTCAATAACATCGATCGCGTTCACTAATGTGTGTAGACTCCGGAGGGGCTCCTTCAGACCAAGCGTCATCATAAATCAGAATAACCACTATGGTGTGTAGCCCGATCCTATAACTGTCACTCATAATCAAGCTATCAGCCTCACTCACTCATCAATCTCTCCAGTCTCACCCACCGGCTCACAATGTCATGAAACTAACCCAAAAGCAATGATATGATGTATCAATAAATAACCACATAGACTGAGATATGATATGAAATGCATGAATATGACTGAGTACAAAATATCAATGAATTCAGTAAAACAACAATAAGAAACGACCACTATGGGTCCCAACAGTACCGTCATAAAGCCTAAAAATGATATCTAGCATGATCGACAACTCAAGTAAGTATCACATGATGAAAAAACGGATATCAACACGAAAGAGTCATTATACAGTTCCATGGAATCGACCAGGTCATAATTCTCACGGTGCATGCCCGCACGCCCATCACTTGGCATGTGCATCACCTCAATACAAATCACATAACACATAATTAGGGGTTTCGAACCCTCAGAACCAAGGTTGAAAGTATTACTTACCACACTTCGGGCAAAACTCTACTCCAACACGTCTTTGCCTCTCGAATCAATATCCAAATGTCTCGAATCTAGCCACAATCAGTACAATACAATCAATATAGGCTAAAGGAATCAATTTCACAAGAAAAATACGAATTTATAAGCCAAAATCGAGATTGGCCAAAACCCAGTTCCCGAGCCCACGTCTAGAAATCCAACAAAAGTCACAAAACCTGAAAGCCCATTCACTCACGTGTCTAACCATACCAAATATACTCAACTCTGATAACAAAATCCCATCCAAAACTTCAAAAATCTAGCGCAAGAACTCTTCCTCTTTTTTCCCAATTTTCCACCCCAAATCACAAATTAGATGATGGAATTAAAGGAAAATCATGAAATTTGACCAAAATTAGATAGGAATCACTTACCTCAAATATCCACGTAAGAATCTCTCCAAAATCACCTTCTACCAAGCTCCCAAATCAATTTTATGTTATGAACTCAAAACTCTCATTTTTGAATCTTAAATTCTGCCCAGATAAGCCTTAATTGCGAACGCTGAAGAATCCTCGCGTTCGCATAGAACAAACCAAACTGCTCCACAACTTACACTACGCGAACGCGAAGCACCCTCCGTGATCGCGTATATTTGAATCCCCAAAGCTACGAAATCGCGTCCATACCTATGCGATCACATAGGGAAATTACCTTATCTCAGCTCCTGACCCAATACTCTACGCGAACGCTATCCTGATCACGCATTCATGGTTCATAGCATTCCACAACTACGCGATCGTAGCCTACTTTCTCGCGATTGCGTAGAACAAATTCCTCTACTGACAACTAAACTTACGCGATCGCGGACCTTCCCACGCGATCGCATAACAGGAAATCAGAACCAGCAAAAACCAGAAAACTTCAGCTAACAATAAGTCCAAAAATGATCCATTAACCACCCGAAACTCACTCGAGGCCCCTGGTACCTCAACCAAGCATACCAATAAATCCTAAAACATGATACGAACTTAGACGAACCCTCAAATCACCTCAAACAACATCAAAAACACGAATTGCACACAGATTCAAGCCTAATGAACTTTGAAATTTCCAAGTTCTACAAACCACGCCGAAACCTATCAAATAACGTCTGATTGACCTCAAATTTTGCACACAAGTCATAAATGACACCACGAACCTACTCTAACTTCCGTAAATCCAATCTGACCCCGATATCAAAAAGTCCACTCCCGGTCACAAATTTTAACTTTCGCCATTTCAAGCCTAATTCTACTACGGACGTCCAAATCACAATCCGGACACGCTTATAAGTCTAAAACCACCTAACGGGGCTAACGGAACCATCAACATTCAAATCCGAGGCCATTACACATAAGTCAACATCCGATCATTTTTTACAACTTAAGCTTTCCATTATGAGACTGTGTCTCAATTCACTCTGAAATCTCTTCGGACCTGAACCAACTAACCCGGTAAGTCATATAATAGTTGTAGAACACAAAAGGAGCAGAAAATGGGGTAACGGGGCTACAACTTTTGAAACAACCGGCCGGGTCGTACATCCTCCCCCTCTTGAACAAACGATTGTCCTCGAATGGGTCTAGAAACATACCTGGAGTCATAAATAGGTGTGGATATCTGCTCCGCATCTCCCGCTCGGTCTCCCAAGTAGCCTTCTCCATGGGCTAACCTCTCCACTGTACCTTCACTTAAGCTATATCCTTTGACCTCAACTTTCGAACCTGCCGACCCAAAATGGCCACTGGCTACACATCATAAGTCAAATCACCATCCAACTGAATCCTGCTGAAATCCAAAACATGAGACATATCGCCGACATACTTCTGGAGCATAGAAACATGAAATATTGGATGCACACTTGACAGGCTAGGTGGCAAGGCAAGCTTGTAAGCCACCTCCCTAATCCTTTAAAGTACCTAAAAAGGCCCAATGAACCGAGGGCTCAACTTGAGCTTCTTCCCGAACCTCATAACACCCTTCATGGGTGAAACCTTTAGCAAAACCTTCTCCCCAACCATGTAAGAAACATCACGGACCTTCCTGTCAGCATAACTCTTCTATCTAGACTACGTCGTGCGTAGCCGCTCCTGAATCAATTTAACCTTGTCCAAAGCATCCTGAACCAAGTCAGTACCCAATAGCCTAGCATCGCCTGGCTCAAACCAACCCACTGGAGATCTACATCGTCTCCCATACAAAGCCTCATACAGAGCCACCTCAATGCTCGACTGGTAGCTGTTGTTGTAGGCAAACTCCGCGAGCAACGAGAACGGATCCCAAGAACCCCCAAAATTAATGACACAAGCGCGTAGCATGTCCTCCAATATCTGAATAGTGCGCTCGGGCTGTCCATCTGTTTGAGGGTGAAATGTTGTGCTCAACTCAACCTGGGTGCCCAATTCTCGCTGCACGGCTCTCCAAAACTACGATGTAAACTACATGCCTCTATATGAAATGATGGAAGCTGGCACACCATGGAGGCGAACAATCTCTCATATGTAAATCTCAGCCAACCGCTCTAAATAATTAGTACCAATTGAAATGAAGTGAGTGGACTTGGACAACCGATCCACAATCACTCAATTAGCATCAAACTTCCTCGAAGTCCGTGAGAGCCCAACTACAAAATCCATGGTGATCCATTCCCACTCCTATTCAGGAATCTCTATCCTCTCAAGCAATCCACTCGGTCTCTGATGCTCATATTTTACCTGCTGACAGTTACGACAACGAGCTACAAACCCAACTATATCCTTCTTCATTATCCTCTACCAATAGTGCTGCTTCAGATCCTGGTACATCTCCACGGCACCCGGATGGATAGAGTACGGCAAGATATGGGCCTCCTCAAGAATCAACTCGCGTAGCCCATATACATTGGGCACACATATCCTGCCCTACATCCTCAACACCGATTCATCTCCAATAGTCACATCTATGGCATCACCATCCTGAACCTTGTCCTTGAGGACAAGTAAATGAGGATCATCATACTGGCGCTCTATGATGCAATCAAATAAGGAGACCGAGATACCACACAGGCTAGAACCTGACTGTGATCCAAAACATCTAATCTCACGAAGAGGTTGGCCAAGGCCTTGACATCAACTGCAAGGGGTCTCTCACCAACAGGAATGAATGCAAGACTACCCATACTCACTACCTTCCTACTCAAGGCATCGGCCACCACGTTGGCCTTTCCCCGATGATATAGAATAGTGATATCATAATCCTATAGCAGCTCCAACCATCTCTACTGCCTCAAACTTAGATCCTTCTGCTTGAACAAGTGTTAGAGACTACGATGATAAGTAAATACCTCACAAGACACACCCATATAGATAGTGCCTCCAAATCTTCAATGCATGAACAATGACAGCCAACTCCAAATCATGAATATGGTAGCTCTTCTCATGAGGCTTCAACTGGCGTGAAGCATAAGCAATCACTCTACCCTCTTGCATCAAAACACACCCAATACCAATCCGAGAAACATCACAATATACTGTATAATATCCAGAAGTTGAAGGTAGAACTAGAACTGGAGATGTGGTCAAGGCAGTCTTGGGCTTCTAAAAGCTCTCCTCACACTCACCCGACCACATGAAAGGAGCACCCTTTTGGGTCAATTTGGTCAAGGGTGATGAAATAGAGGAGAAACCCTACATAAAACGACAGTAATAACGAGCCAACCCTAGTAAGCTACGAATCTCCATAGCTGAGGATTGTTTGGGCCAACTCTGAACCGTCTCTATCTTCTTCGAAACTACCTGAATACCCTCATTAGACCCCATGTGCCCCAAGAACGCCATTGAACTGAGCCAAAACTCACACTTGGAGAATTTGGCATAAATTTTCTCCTCCCTCAATCGTTGCAACACAACCCTAAAATGTTGGGCGTGCTCCTCTTGGCTACGAGAGTACATCGGGATATCATCAATAAACACAATAACAAACGATTCGAGATAAGGCCGAAACACAATGTTCATCAGATGCATGAACGCTGCTAAGCGTTAGTCAGCCCAAAAGACATCACGAGGAACTCATAATGACCATAACGTGTCCTAAAAGTTATCTTTAGAATATCCGAGTCCCGAATCTTCAACTGGTGATACCCAGACCTCAAATCAATCTTGGAGAACACCCTCGCTTCCTGAAGGTGGTCAAATAGATCATAAATAAGCGGCAAATGATACTTGTTCTTGATTCTGACCTTGTTCAACTGCCTATAATCAATTCCCATTCTCATAGTAACATCCTTCTTCTTCACAAACTGAACAGGTGCACCCTAAGGTGACACACTAGGTCTAATAAACCCCTTATCAAGGGTTCCTTAAGCTGCTCCTTCAACTCTGCCGATGCCATACGATACGGAGGAATAGAAATGGGATGAGTGCCTAGCACCAAGTCAATACCAAAGTCTATATCCCTGTCGGGCGACATGCCCGGTTAGTCTGCAGAAGACACATCCGGAAAATCTCGCACCACCCGAATAGAATTAATAGTAGGGGTATCAGCACCAACATCCCTCACAAAGGCCAAATAAGATAAACAACCCTTCCCAACAATCCGTTGGGCCTTCAAGTATGAAATTATTCTACTGGGGAAATAGTCTAGAGAACCTCCCCACTCAATCCATGGCAACCTGGGCATCGCCAACTCACGGTTGTTGCGTGACAATCCAAAAATAGCATGACATGGAGAAACCAATTCATACCCAAGATCACGTCAAAATCAACCATACTAAGAAGAAAGAGGTCAAATCTAATCTCCAGACTCCCAATAGTCACTACATACGACCGATATACACGGCCCATAACAATAGTATCGCCCACGGGCGTAGAGACATGAACAGATGAAACTAAGATTCATGGGGCATATCTAGATAATGAGAAAAATATGATGAGACATAAGAATAAGTGGAAACAATTTCAAATAATACAGAGGCATCCCTGTGGCAAACTGAGACAATATATGTGATCACTGCATCTGAAGCAACATCACATGGTCTAGCAGGAATAACATAGAAACCGGCCTAATCGGCACCTGATCGGCCTCCCTCTCTAGGGCGACCCTTAACCAAATGAGCTGCACCCTGAACTGGCGGGGGGGGGGGTGAAGTAACGGGTGCTGAAGTCGTAGGCTGACTCCTTTGCTAAGTTGGACCTCCCAAAAGGTAGGGACAATATAATGACCCAACCGGTCAGTTTGAGCTCTAGCGCATCGTTGGCAGTTTGAGGCTATGAGTAGCTACAATTCATGTATTATGACTTGTACGCATGGTCGAAATTAAATTTCGGGAAGTTCAGAGTTGATTTGGAAAGAAAATTCTAATTTCGGAGGCCTTAAGTTTGAGAAATTGACTAAAGCGTGCTTTATGAGTAAATGACCTTGGAAACGAGATTTAAAGGTTCCAGTAGGTTCGTATGATGATTTTTCACTTGGGTGGATGTCCGGATCCAGTTTTGGATGATCCGAGAGTATTTCGGCACCTATTGTGGAAGTTAGCATTTTGGAAGACTTTCAAAATTTTTGTTTGAGGTGTATTTCATTGTTGTCGATGTCCGTTCGGGATTCCGAGTCTAGGAATAGCTCCGTATGGTGATTCTGTTATTGGGAGCGTGTTCGGAAGTGGATTTGGAGGTTAGGAGGTCATTTCGGGGTCATTTGGCGAAAGTTGGAAATTTCAAAGTTTTTTTAGAAGTTTGACCTGGAGTGGAATATTTTACATCGGGGTCAAAATCTAATTTTGGAAGTTGGAGTAAGTTCGTGATATCGAATGTGACTTGTGTGCAAAATTTGAGGTCAATCGAACGTGATTTGATGGGTTTCGGCATAGAATGTAGAAATTTGAAGTTCTAAAGTTCATTAAGCTTGAATTGGGGCGCGATTCGTGGTTTCAGCGTTGTTTGATGTGATTTGAATGCTCGGCTAAGTTTGTTTGGTGTTTTAGTACGTGTTGGTATAATTGGTTGAGGTCTCGAGGGCCTCAAGTGGATTTCGGATGGTCAACAGATCGAGTTTGGACTTGGGAGATGTGCTGAAGCATTTGATATCTGGTGCAATCGCACCTGCGTGAAAAGGGTCGCAGGTGCGAAGAAATATCCGCAGAAGCGGAACGCGAGAGGGGCAGCTGGATCGCAGAAGCGGAAAGGAATCCGCATGTGCGAAAGTTGTCACGACCCAAACCGATGGGCCGCGAAGGGCACCCGGTAACTTACTCAACTGAGTACCAACATAACATATCTTTTCGTATCATACTATCCTAGATAACTGAGCCGGAGAGGATGCCGTGAAATAGGTAGAATACAACATGTAATACCAACTTATACATAAGACATATGGTCCTCTAAGACCAAAATAACCACTCGTACATTGAACATAGGCCGACAAGGACATACAATCTTTTACGTACATGACATTTGTCTACAAGCCTCTAAGAATACATAATTGTCATAAAGGTCGGGACAGAGCTCCCGCCATACCAAACAATACACATCTAAATCATACTGACCAAACAAGCAACTCCGGAGCAAATGTAGTGCACCAACATCTTCCGTTGAGCTGATCACTTACTTGGAGGACTCCCGACCTGTCTATCGAGACCCGTGGGCATTAAATGCAGCGTCCCCAGGCAAAAGGGATGCCAGTACAAATAATGTACCGAGTATGAAAGGAATGAAAATCATTAAATAATAGACATGAGAGAAACATGGAGTAAAAGACTCGACATGTAAGTCTACATAGTTCTGTGAATCATTTCAATTTTATAATGTCATACAATTCCTCCTTCTTCTGATCAGCCTTTATGTAGGCTTAAGTTAACTCCCGATCTACGGTTCATGGTATTAGTTATTACGTTTAGCCTTTCATGCGCTGAGGAATATCCATATATAATCCTTTAATAATACAATCATTCGTCTATGACTTGGATCAATTCTTTCTTTTAACTTATACCGGAATCATCTACGGTTGTATATGCTACATGTATAAAACTTCCAAACTCTTAAGTGCGCTCATAGCGTAACTAACTCTGGATCATGAATCGAATAATTCTTTTTGTTCCATCTCAGCTTTCTTCAAACGTAAGCAATTACTTTTCCTGGTCTTTCTGTCCCCTTTTTGCGTGCATACTTAGCTTATTTTCGTGTCCATGAACATTGGAATTCCATACAACTCATATGATCTTGAATATCACTTCTGATTTTACTTCCCGTTCATTAGCCACAATAGGTGCCATTTTCTTGTGGAGTGCATACAATGTTGTTGTGAGACTGTTGTTATAAGACCATTTCCTCCTTAGGTCACCCAGCTTAGGTTAAAGCTTCCTTCCTTACTTTCTCAGCTAGTCCTTAGGGAGGATTCTCTGAATCTTGTAAAGTTGCGAGCTAATTACACCGAATAGTTGTTGTCCTTTCTCACCTATAATTATCCGTAGTTTACGCTCGTGTGCTTGTAGGGTTGCTTCTGAACTTAATATTTTGACTGTCTTCCCAGTGGCTTTCTCTTTTATTTTAGTAGCACTCACATAATACCTTCAACTACCCCAACTCCTATCTGAATATTTCTCAAGGATCACGATGTCGTATCTGCGAGACTGAATTCACCATATTGGGTTCTACTATGTTTATCTTTCACGATCTGCTAACTCGTCTGTAACCTCAAGTTTATCCATAACTAGGCTCTTCCTGAATCAATTACTGACTACTCGTTGGCCCATTCTAATATCAATATTCCTTGAAATCTTTCTTGGGTTATTTCCTTTGTCTTAATCTTACGTCTCGCGCTGACTCCTTATCTATCAATAACATCTTGGGTCGGGACCCTTACTTCCTTTCCTTGACGTCGTGTTTTCATAATGTTCAGAAATCGTAGCATACCTGTAAGTTTTGAATAAGTGCAATCTCGTCCCTTTTTCATTTTTTTTTATCGCATTCTTCCTTTACCATTCCATAATTACTAGAACACCTTAATTTTGACTTAATTTCACATCACTCCATATTCCCCCCTTTAGAGGAGTACTAACATTTAGTGCTACGATGATCTACGTATAAATGTTTTACCTCTTCATATTTGGCATCTTTTCACATTATCGATAACCCTCACTCGCCTTGTGGTAATCCTTTGGTACCAAGGATAACAAATTTCCTTACTCACGAGGGAATCACCTGGCACCTACAGTCCCTTAATCTTAACTTGGCTCGCATTGCTTATTTTAGGGAAATGTTTTCCTGAATGACCATTCTCTGAATTCCTCATGAATATTTTTCTGTGGTCTATTCTATTATCGCCGGAACGCAATCTAAAATTCTCATGATGCTGACTATTATCAAATCACTTAGCCCCTAATTTATGTTTAGTTTATCTTGTTCACCAGCCCATACTGATTTCTATTACTCTGGGGATTAACTCTCCCTTCTGGTAGTCGCATTGGAGTCACGAACTTATTTCTCGAAATGAGGATATGACCTTATGGCCTATATTCTTTTGTTGTCTCAAGGCCTGGCTCTTCTTGTCTTTTCCTAAACTTGACTATATATCCTATAATACCGTCATTTTTTTCCTACCGTTGTTATCCATGCATCACTTCTTACTCATAACGCTTCATTAACTCTCTTCTCATTTCCTGCTAACATTTCTGTCTAACACTTTATTTCCAAAATTTCAACAGGACATTCTTTTGCTTTTAGCTCCCGTTGCTCAATCTACTAGCTCTCGGGTTGCCTAACATTTTTTCTTTACTAGGGACAGTTGTTGATACCCATTTTTTCTCAAAATATTTTTAAATTGCATATGTACCTTCAAAATCATGCATTAACAACGATTGGTATTTTTCCATAATTTTCCTATATTTTGTCTAATTTATCTAGTATTTTATTTCCAATAAATAATTACAAAATCGTATCACAAATGATTTCAAAGGCATTTCTTGATGTAATTCATTGTTTATGGTCCTAATAAGATCAAATTATTTCATAATTAGCCAAATTGGCATCTTTTGGATATAATTGCAATAACTTTGCAATTATAGCCTACGCATGTAATTTATACTATTTTTTTTACCAGAAATTAGCCTCTTATATTCTTAAATATAAAATAATAATTTTTAAGTTATTTCCATGCATATGATTCATTTTTATAATTAGTAATTATTTTATAAAACTATTTCAATTAAACTATCTGGGTATTTAACCAATAGCCCATGCATATTTCAATTTTAGCCTAAATTGATTAATCACTCCCTATTAGACCAGACCCAAACCTGGTTAAATCAAGCCCAAATACCCCAAGCCCAAATCCATTAATCCCCCGACCCAATGTATTGGTTAATCGAGACCGTTGATCAATATTTGATCAACGGACCAGATCCCCCTTTCCATAATNCCCCCCCCCCCAAACCCTCATTCTCTCATTTCTCCTCTCACACTCCATCGTCCTCTCCTCTCTTCTTCTCTCAAACGCTCTCTGCCCTAACCCTAATTCCCCCTCGCCGGTGCTCTCATGTCGTCGACTATGGGGGCTTACCACCATCCTCCGACCTTAATGGCTCTCCTGTGCCAGGATTCCTTCCTTCTTTGAGGTCCTCAAGGGACCAGTGACCATTCCACTCACCCCTGGGCCTGTGCTCTCCATTCTCAGGCCATCATGGCTCGATCGAGTAAGATCTTTCCTTTTTCCGGCTAAACCTATGGGTTTCTAAGCCGGTCTCTCTATTTCTAGGTTATTTTCTAGAAAACCTAAACTCTTCTAATGTACCTCTTAGATCTATAACATATTTGAGGTCTTTCTGAGCTATTTTCGTTTGTTTCATGAAAAAACCTTTCGATTTCTCAAAGCGTCGCTTTATTTTTCCATTAGGGTTTCCGGAACTTTTCTTCAAAATATATTTATGGTCTTTTAATGTTGTTCTCAGATGTTTAAAATGACATTTTGTTAAAATTTCTTTTTAGTCATAACTTGTTATCATAAAACCTTAGTTTTAACACTTGTTATAATTCTGAGTCCGTCTTTGGTAATATGTTCGTGTGTTTATTTCGCATGAACACTTTGAGTTTCTGTGATTTTACCCTATTATGTTCAGTAGGGTTTCTGATTCTTGCTTCTTCCGCTTATGTTATGTTTATTCTGTTAGTTGCTCTAATCAGTTCTATTTTCTCTAGTCGAATCCTTAATTCCATGTGATTCTTACTTTACTATGTTTCTGATTTTACTTCTTCTTGCCTATTATGTGTTTATTCCGTTTGTTCATAGAAATTTTGTGTTAATTCTCCCCTTAATCAGTATTGTTCCTATTTGAATCCCTAAATTTCTGTGATTAACACCTTTTACTGATTTCCTGTAATGATATCTTTTACTGATTTCCGACCTCTTAGTTATTTTCTCGCCTTATTTTATGGTTGACTATACTGTTAATTGATTTTTATGATATTTCCGTAATTAGAACCTTATGTACCTAGTTCTAATTACATGTTCTGTACTTGCACTGTTTGAATTGTTTCCTTATCTGTTATGCTCCAGTTGCACATTGATTTCTTTCCTTATTTGTTACCAGTTCTTACTGTTTGAAGTTAACTCCCTTAATCAAGGGAGTACTTGCACTAATTTTGCTCTAATTGGTTCCGAGTTCCATAATTTACTGCCTAATTGTGATTCTTATCTTATTCTACCTCGTTTCAAACTACTATATATATATATATATTCTCTCATTCACCACTCACACAGACAATTCACCAACACACACACGAACAGATTTGGTTCAAAAACTATCTCTCACACTCAAAGCTTTCTGCTCTATTTCTGTGTCACTTACTATTATTCTAAGTTAGCCAGCTGCAAGCCAAGGCTAACTATTTTGCTCTCATGTCCCTTCACTTTTGTGTTTACTGTCTCTTTACTGGTATGTCCTGATTTTTCAATTCAAGTCCGAAAACCAATATGTTTCTTTTACTGCTTCAGTTTATCATGTTCCTAATTTGTTTCTATCTATTGTTTTGCTGTTCAACATGTAATTGACCTCATTGCATCATTGCTTCATCTAGTATGCTAGTTATGTCTTAACTCTTTAGGGTTAGCATGTTCTTATAAACATGTAATCTGACTCAATGTGACTCAACTCTGTTTTGATGCTTGTGTACCGGTTTCCTAGTTCTGGTATGCACCTATTGATTTGTTACCCTAAGTTGTCTTGATGCTATGCTCAATCATGTTTAGTATGAAATCCTATACTATATTATCTCCCAACCCCATGAATCCCCTAGAGCACTTCTAATTCTGTGACTTTGTTTTAATTAGCACTCCTGAATCTATGTCTTACTATTTGCACTAATTTCCAAGGGCCCCTGTCCGTTATGTGTTCACTATAACTGCTCTACTTGTCCCCAATCCCCAGTTATCCCTGTGTGAAGGTTTGTTCTCTGAGTATTGTTGAACTTGTTTGACTGACCTGTTGTTTGTTTAAATTACACAATTTTTTTCAAAAGCTGTTTTACTAAACAATTCTCCTATTTTATATAACTACTTCAACTGGGTCTCTTTTCAAATACTGCTTTCCTGTTAAACCTTTTCAAAACTATGTCAAGCACTCTCACTCTACTCTTAGGTTCTTAAGTTCTGCCCCTCCAGTGTATGACTGCCTTAGGATTCCAGTGAGATCCCTCTGAACTTTGATGCATTGGGGCTGACACTTCCACATTGCACTTACTCAATTAGGGTTGTGAAATCTGGGTGTGAGCACTGCCCGGGATCCCTTGAGGTCCTTAGAGAACTCTGACACACCCGGATATGAGAAAGGCTATGAAACATTTGGGCATTTGAGGTTCTGAGAATCTGGACCTTTTTTCAGGCTCCCTATAGTGTAACTTCTTATTTTTCTTTATCTATTTATGTAATTCATTCACATTGTTTTGTAACAATTGTGGTAAACGAATATTGGGGGTTGATAGTGAAAATGGGAGGGTAGCCATGTCTGTTGTCGATATCAATGGGGTAGAAACCATGCCTTAGGATTACATTTCTATGTGCGCATTAGAATCCATGTTTAGGACCAATACATTCTAAGCATGTTATGCATTAGATATTATGTTCTTAGGTTTACTGTTTTCAACATCTCATTTGACATTATTTTCATCACTTAGAAATCTTGCTTCTAGGCTAAATAACAACATTTACATGAAACCTGTTGCTACTGCATATTCTGAAATCATGTTGTAACTTACTGTGCATCTAGAAATCATGCTTTTTTTAAAGGAATTTTGCATATAAAATCATTCTACATCTTATAATGTTCATACTAGATACCCTATTTTAGGATCTCACTAAGTCACACCTAGCTAAACTACTGATTCATGAAAAGAGGACATAAGACATATGATTATCCTGTGTTAGTAAAACTGGTAATAATCCATGTGTCTTTGCAACACTTAGAACAACATGCTTTAGATATAACAGCTTCCCAACTGTTTCTGTAACAATTCTGGTCACTATTGTGCATTCACCCCCACGCCTAGGCAAGCCTCAGGTAACCAACCTTTATAAAACTGGAAAATTGTTGCTTTTGTGTTTACTGCTTAATGGTTAATATGCTTAAAATCAGTAGGCAAACTGGTTAGGGCCCCTGCTTGTGGGTTTATAAAATTGAAACTGCATATCTTCTATGTTTTGATATTCACTTAGACATCATGTTTTAGGATCTTGTTTAATAATACTGCCCTTGTTTGTGTTTTGAGTCGTGCTGATTACATGCATTATCTGTGGAGGTAAATCTGAGCCTCTTAATTGCTCTTTCCTGCCTTTATCTGCTAAAGTTCTATTTGTTCTTGTCTGTCGCCTAGTATATTCTCCTTTTAAACCTTAGGGGTCTGTCTAGAACTGCCTATAGGTAGAGGTCCTAATCTCCTCTAGGACCATTAAGAAGGGACGGGTAACAACACGCATAGAGGTCGTTAAATAAACTCGCTTAATAACCACTAAGGGGTGGAAAAGGGTAGACATATATATGATGACCGGTGCGCTAATTCCACGTGTATCCCCTCTTCCGAGGAGTGATTAGAGAGCATTGTACTGATGTGATCCTATAGTATAAACAACCTAGGACCCCCTATCCCTTACATATGTGTGTTTAGATCATAACTCTTTCAAAACCTTATATGTGTGCCTAGACTCTAAATCTTTTAAACTTTACACATATGTGTGCTTAGACTGTGAATCCTCTCAGAAAACCTTTATTTATTACCTATGTGCTTTTATTGCTTATGTGCTACCTGTTTTAAAATTCACAAAGCTTGTCTGGCCGGGAACCACAATTGTGAACTTCAAGGGGTGCCTAACACCTTCCTCTTGAAGTAATTTCAAGCCCTTACCCTATCTCTGATTATCCAATCTGTGTTTGCAAATGACCCTTAGTAGGTTCCCTAACGCACCTTAATTCGTTAGGTGGCAACTCTTCAATTCCTTACCCCTTTCCCAAAAGGAAACGACTTATCCCAATAATGTCGAATACATTGACCGATCCGAAAAGGAGAGGGAGAAGAGAGGGGGGCACGACAGCATGGCGACCCTGCTGGGGACATATCTAGGCTTTTACCATTTTAAACTGCTTTGTGAACTTGTCTTTACTTTGTTAATACTTGCGACCTTTCCCTTTCCCCTTTTATGTGCACTTATTTATTTATCTCTTTCAAGTACTTGTTCTTTTCAAAATCAAAACTGACATGTTTCTTTTTGTTTTCCTTTTTAACTGCTTTTCAATCATAAATGCTGTATTTACCGCTTTCATAACGTGCAAATACATGACAACATGATTTTATTGCTCATTTATTGTTGCATAATCATGCTCAACATAATATTCCACTCTTGCCTATACAAATCCTATAGCAACGCTTGATGAGTGTTTGCGCTCTTCCAATTTATATCACCCCTAAATTTGGAAAGGCTTATTTGCGGTAAAACTAGTCGATCGGCGGTGTAGTCGACGGTTCCGTGCCTTTCCCCCTCAAGTTTTCTGCTTGAGGGTACTAGTCTAAAACCCTATAGAAACCTTAATTTGTTATATTTTACATGCATCATGGTCAAACCTAGCCGGCTTAATGTGTCGTGCGCACAATAACCCTTTAAGACAGCCTTATCCAAAAGTCCACCGGGTTTTTCATAATCCCAACGAACACAATCACGTTTTGTGCATTTATTTGGAGAACTAAATGCTTGTATGCTAATCATAAGTGTATAAATAGTCGAGTATGTCGGGGGTAAGGGTCTAACCTTATCTATTTTGCAGAAAATGAGGCATGAAGTCCCCAGATTCGGCATGGTCCAAAGAATACCACCACTGTTGCTGGATTGGTGGGAAGACCTTTCGCCAAGTGACAAAGACCATGTGAAGAGGGTCCTCGGAAACTTGCCCTCTTTACTGGATAAGCCAAGAAGATCGAGCCTGAGGAAGGTCCTTCTGGGACCAAGTAGTCTAGGTTTCCTTTTCATTGCATTTTTTCAAATATAATAAGGCCAAGTGCCATTAGTGACTTTATTTCCTGCTTATTATTTTAGTGTCATTTTGGATTCGTCTATTTTAAATTAATGAAATGAGGCATTTTGACATCTAAGTTCTCCAAATCAACTTGTCGCTAGGCGTACCTCGGGCACAACGAGGCTCCCAAGTTAGGACACGATTTTATTCCTGCACTATGTATTTAAATACTGCAATATCTTCTCATGATCCTCACTAAATTGGTTACCTTTTGTTTTTGTTTCTTTATTTTGATCATTCCCCTCTCCAAAGGTTGGTTAGTGCATTCTGGCATCATCATCATATCACACAAGATCCAGGGCTCGACGAATCCCGGGGTAGCAAGGCTGAACAAGCATTGTTTATTTCATTTTGCTAATGATTTCCTTTTCGCATTTTCCATGTTCGCATTTTCCAATAAAATCTCCAATGTTCCAAAACATTCGAAAATCACTTTTACGTTTCAACGAATCTGTATTTATTTATTATCGTTTCTCTCATTTTTTTTATCTATATAGCATCACTATTTCCTGTCTTGATGAACCAATGACTGTGACATGCAATGAGACAACGCAACAAAAGGACAATGATTCAGAAGAAGTGGATGTCATACCCGATGAAATTATAAGAGAAGTTGAGGATTTTGAAAACAAGTCTAAGTCCAATCTGGATGAGACCGAGGTAATCAACTTGGGATATTCAGAGACTGTCAAAGAAACCCGCATCAGCATCCATTTGTCACCATCAGAGAAAGTGGAATACACACAATTCTTGAAAGAGTATGAAGATATATTTTCATGGTCGTACGATGATATGATTGGTCTAAGTACATCCATTGTGGCTCAAAAGTTGCCGACCAATCCAATGTGCCTGCCGGTAAAGCAAAAGCTCAGAAAGTTCAAGCCTGATATGAGTCTGAGAATCAAAGAGGAAGTTACCAAGCAAATCAACGCCAAGGTTCTCAGGGTAGCTGAATATTCGACATGGTTAGCCAACATCGTGCCAGTGCCCAAGAAATATGGAAAGGTCAGGGTTTGTGTCGACTACCGGGATCTCAACCAGGCCAGTCCGAAGGATGATTTCCCTCTCCTGAACATACACATCCTGATTGACAATTGCACCAAGCATGAGCTTCAGTCGTTCATGGATTGCTTTGTTGTTTACCATCATTTTTGGATGGACGAGGAAGACGCTGAGAAAACGGCTTTCATTATGCCGTGGGGAGTCTACTGTTATAAGATGATGCCATTCGGCCTAAAGAATGTTGGGGCCACCTATATGAGAGCTATGACCACTATCTTCCATGACATGATACACAAAGAAATCGAGGTGTATGTGGATGACGTTATCATCAAGTCCAAAAGAGCCACTGACCATACAGCAGATTTGAGAAAGTTCTTTGAGAAGCTGCGAAAGTACAACTTGAAATTAAACCCCGTGAAGTGTACGTTCGGGGTTCCTACTGGGAAATTGCTTGGGTTCATCGTCAGCCGCCGAGGGATAGAATTGGATCCATCAAAGGTCAAAGCCATCCAAGAGTTACCACCGCCTAAGAACAAGAAAGATGTGATGAGTTTTCTGGGACGCCTTAATTACATCAGCCGATTCATAGCCCAGTCCACGATTATATGTGAACCAATCTTCAAGATGCCGAAGAAAGATGCTGAGACCAAATGGACCGAGGATTGTCAAAAAGATTTCGACAGAATCAAGAGATACTTGTCAACGCCACCAGTTTTGGTCCCGCCAGAGCCAGGTAGACCCTTGCTACTCTACCTTGCGGTATTAGATGAAGCTTTTGGTTGCGTTCTGGGGCAGCATGATGAGACAGGAAGAAAGGAACATGCTATTTATTACCTGAGTAAGAAATTCACTCCATATGAGGCACGGTATTCTCTACTGGAATGTACCTAATGTGCTCTGGCCTGGGTAGCCAAGAAGATGAGGCATTACTTATCTTCCTACACAACATATCTCATATCAAGGATGCATCCCTTGAAGTATATCTTTCAGAAGCCCATGCCCACTGGCAAGTTGGCCAAATGGCAAATCCTGCTGAGTGAGTTCGACATTGTCTATGTGACTCAGAAAGGGGTCAAGGGGAAAGCATTGGCAGATCATCTTGCCGAGAATCCTGTGGGAGAAGAATACGAACCCTTGAAAATGTATTTTCCCGATGAAGAAGTATCATTCATAGGAGAAGACATTGCAGAATCCTATGACGGTTGGAGAATGTTCTTCGACGGAGTAGCCAATTTCAAAGGAGTCGGCATTGGAGTTGTCCTGATATCGGAAACAGGTCAACATTACCCGGTATCTGCCAAACTCAGATTTCCCTGCACCAACAATATGGCAAAATATGAAGCATGTATCTTAGGGATCAATATGGTCGTTGACTTGAATATCCAGAAGTTATTAGTAATTGGTGACTCAGATCTGCTAATACACCAGGTACAAAGAGAGTGGGCTACAAATAATTCTAAGATACTGCCGTATCTACACCATATGCAAGAATTGAGAAAGAGGTTCACAAAGATAGAATTTTGGCACGTCCCCAGAATTCAGAACGAGTTTGCCGATGCATTGGCTACTCTATCATCCATGATACAGCACCCAAATAAGATATTCATTGACCCTATTTCAGTAAAAATCCATAGCCAACTAGCATATTGTGCCCACATTGAAGAAGAAGTAGACGAAAGACCATGGTTCCACGACATCAAGGAATACTTCTCAAAGGGAGAGTACCCAGAGCTTGCAAATCACACTCAGAAACGCACGCTCCGGAGATTGTCCAACAATTTCTTTCTCAGCGGAGGAAACCTATACAGGAGAACTCCCGACTTAGGATTATTAAGATGTGTCGATGCAAAGGAAGCTTCCAGACTACTTGAAGAGATACATGTTGGGACCTGCCGCCCACATATGAATCGTTTTGTCTTGGCAAAGAAAATACTTAGAGCCGATTACTTCATGGAAACGGACTGCATCAAGTATGCCCGGAAATGCTATCGATGTCAGGTACATGCATATATGATAAAGGTACCCCCAAATGAGCTCATTGCAACAAGCTCGCCTTGGCCGTTTGCTACTTGGGGAATGGACGTCATTGGACTGATAGAGCCTACCACCTCAAATGGACACAGATTCATCTTAGTAGCTATTGATTATTTCACGAAATGGGTCGAAGCGGCATCTTACAAAGCAGTGACTAAGAAAGTCATGGCAGACTTTGTCTGCGACCGTATCATTTGTCGGTTCGGGGTTCCAGAGTCAATCATCACTGACAACGGCTCTAATCTCAATAGTGATCTGATGAAAGCCATGTGCGAGATTTTCAAAATCAAGCACAAGAATTCCACAGCCTATAGACCACAGATGAATGGAGCTTTAGAAGCCGCCAACAAGAACATCAAAATGATATTGAGAAAAATGATAGAAAAGCACAAACAGTGGCATGAAAGTTATCATTCGCCTTACTGGGATACAGCACCACAGTTCACACATCAACCGGGGCAACTCCTTATTTACTGGTTTATGGTACGGAAGCTGTTATTCCTGCCAAAGTGGAGATCCCTTCCTTAAGAATCATACAAGAAGCTGAGCTCAGCGATGCAAAATGGAAACAAGGCCGGTACGAGCAGTTGGCCCTCATAGATGGGAAAAGGATGAATGCAATATGTCACGGTCAACTTTATCATAATAGAATGTCCAGAGCCTTCAACAAGAGATCCAAGCCAAGACAGTTCACACCGGGGCAACTGGTGTTAAATCTTTCCACATCAAGATGAAGCCAAAGGGAAATTTTCTCCCAACTGGCAAGGTCCGTATATAGTTCACCGAGTATTGAAAGAAGGAGCCCTCATGCTTGAAGAAATAGACGGAGAAGTCTGTCCAAAGACAATCAATTCAGATGCAGTCAAACGATATTATGTGTAACTTTCAATGCTTTTCTTCAATGATGTAAATTGAACTACGCCTGAACTGATTCCCATTTAAGAGGGCATATGTAGGCAGCCCTATGGGTTCGGTCATAATTCAATAAAAATCTCATTTCCCCCCGTAATTGGAAACTAGGGCAGAATTTTGAGAAGGACCCTGCAATTCCGAAGCAAGTTCAGCCGATCGCAGCATGTACAGCGGTCAGAATCATTAACCATCTAACTGGGGAAGAATTTTGAGGAGGACCCTTGAAATTCCGTAGCATGAGTGGTTGCAATGTCTTGAACCATGTCACGGTCGTCGGTTCATCTAAATTTCTCAAAATATTTTTTTACTATGTCTTTATAAAATCATGCTCGTTTTCAAAATATAACTCTGTTTAGCAAATGCCATCCCGATGACATAAACAGGATCATCAGACCAAGCAAAACGAAGCAAGCAAAGCTAACGGGGATACGAACCAACCTTCCCCATCTACAGAACTCATGATTTTTCTTTGGATGCAGGTGTCACACCTCCTTTTTCCTACACAGGGTTGGATACGGGATTTTATTCCAATTTAAGTGACATTATTCGGATTTGGGATTTATTTATTAGTTTCAGAGTCGCCACCCGGATTTTTTACGGTGTCCCGGGACACCATTTATTTATTGCAATCCCAAACCGAGGAAATTTTGACTCTGTTTTAAATGTCTGTGACCAGAAATCCGAGTAAGGAATTCTGTTAACCCGGGAGAAGGTGTTAGGCACTCCCGAATTCCGTGGTTCTAGCACGGTCGCTTAACTATTATTATTTGGCCTAAATCGTCTGTTTATTTACATATTTTTTGCCTATTGTGCTTTTAGCCTCTTTCACTTTTCAGCCGCTTTTAATATTTATGGACTTATCTTGAAAACAAGTCACGATGGTGTACACTTATTATTTTTAGACACATTATAATTACGCCACATGAAATGCACCCGTAATTACAACATGTGATTTTTATTATAATTTGAAGTTAAAGACGGGGACATGAGTTGTCGCTCCCGAGTGTTGGTTAGGTAGCTTTGGTATAATATTTGATTTTTTATCAAAATTTCGAACTAAAGGTATTCATTCTACCTAGAAGATCTCCTAAAACGATATTCATTGCTCTAAAAGAACATCTTATAGGCTATGGCCTCATCTAGCCCCGTTTTATCACATCAGGCCATCCTAAGTCAGCTCTCCTTGTGATAGGACTACTAGTTCTGAAAAGAATTTGTTTTTAGCCCATGATGGCAAACGTGGGAATCAGAATATCCCTTGTTCGTTCAGATATATATATACTTATGAAATTCAGATATCTAAATATGTTACTTGTTAAGTCTGATACTAATGGGCAAGCTGGAATCACCCTATTCTTTCCAGAATTTTATGATTTCTAACACAGACCCTGCCACATGCGATTTTATTAATTTTTGAACCAGTAATCCTTACCAATTCTAAACAAACTAATCTCATGCATCTAAAGTATTAGAGTTCACGCATATGTATACATTGATTTTTTGCAAATTTACGAGATACAGGATAAACTGAAGATAATCTACTGATTCGTGTTGAAACTCCACTGAATTTGAGATAACCATTTTTTCCAAAAAAAAAATCCAAAACGGGATGTTTATATAGATTTTTCATACGTTCTTTTGTCTAATATCATGGCAGAACAGACAAAAATGTAAACTCGAAATTTCAGGAACATGAATAAAATAGAAATTAAGCGTACAGTCCAGTCTTTATATTACAATGAAAGCTAATGAAATACAGGGGGGAGTTACAACTTGACTGTCGTTGTACATTTTCCAGAACGAAAGAGGCTAGAAATGAGACTCTAACTAATTTGCTGACTCGAAACTCCCTTGAAACCTTACGTTCGAGTCTTCTCTTTGGAGTCTAAAAAACACCCCATTCGTTTGAGTGTTAGGCAATCATCAGAACCAAACTGACCATGGGAAGGTCAATTTTAATTCAGATAATGTTTATGTTCAAACCATGTTATCTGGCAGAACTGTTTATGCACTTTCTCAGGGTGAATATGATCATAAAAGGATCAATTCACCTCTGGACTTGTCATTTTTTGTACTTGGGACTTTTAGTCCTATCAATTCCTTAACTTGATTTTGTAGGCGTTTCAAGAGGATAAACTTGATCAATATGAAGGATTCCAGATTTTCTCCTCTAGTGAGCCTTTGATTTCCCATTTTACATCCTTTGAAAGGACAATTTCAGCAAGCTAACTACTGCTTATGCACTGTTATGAGACGAATTTGACTATCAAAGAACAAAATTCACCTACCTTGGTGCTAACATTAACCTAATTCTAACTATATGGCACTTTAATTATCTAGGCATTTGTAGGGGATGGATTTGACCATTCAAGGGTTCAAATTCCTCACCCTAATGCGCTTCTTAACTACACACTTTAACCTTTTAAAGGGTGAATTTCAGCCATTTATGTTGCTGTTTTGTGCACTATTGTGGGGTGAACTTGACTATCAATAAGTCAAGCTCATCTACCCTAGTGCTAATACTAACCTATCTAGAGACTTGCTTGTTGAATCTCTTTATTTACCAAAGAGACTCAATTGAAAGAATATTTTGTGTACTCTTAGGGAAAGAATCTGACCATAAAAAAGGGCCAGATTCAGTCATCCTAGTGCAGTTTATTCTATTATTTGGAACTATGAATATTAACTAAACATTCAACATACAACAACCAAAAATACCAATATCAAAACAATACTTGTCACACTCACAGGTTCATT
>MDKJ01043862.1:0-35606 GCA_005239525.1 Nicotiana knightiana | reverse complement strand
TGTCACTTTAAGTGGAAAAACTCCCGTACCCCCTTGGGGTGTATGAAAAAGGAGGTGTGACACCCACTACTCATCTCCATTATGTAGATAATCCTCACTACTTCTCACTATTATAGTTATAACTCCCACACTTCCATAACTTCCCCATGATCTTCCCCCATGTTCTCAATAGTTAATATCATGTTTATGATATCCCTTTGTATACCTCAATGTCATCCTATAAATAGAAGGTTTGGACATCACATTGTACATACTTGAATACATTGAAGAAATAAGAATCTCTTTTCTCTTTCTTTCTACATCTTTTGTCTATTTTATTGTTTTATAATATTACTTTGAGCTAAGTTTCTTAACACGTTATCAGCACGAAACTCTAATTTTATTTTAATTATCATCTTAAAGTACGAAGACAACCAAGTCCATGGTTTAACTACATAAATGTTGACTACCTAGAATCAGTTACGTTGCCAGTGAAAGCTTGAGTATTTCATATGTGAATCAATTTGCTTCAATTGTCCAGGGAGTGTTTTTTTCATTCTTCCTATAAATTCTCATTTTACTATATGGAATTTAAAATTTTTGATGTTGTTCATATTACATAAAATACAATATTATTTGTGCAGGAAAATGAGCTAGTTGAATCAAGAAGAACCATAACCAATCTTTTGGTTCGTAGCGCAAGCTTGTGAACCAAGTGGGGGAATTAAGGTGATGGAACACTATATAAATAAAGCCCTTGAAAGAAGTGGGTTCAATTTGGGCTAGCAAACACACTGGGTGTTTATGCAGTATTTGTGTAATACTTGCATGTCACATCCCTCCTCCTAAGGAGATGACTTTGCAGAGGTTGAATTTGGTTTCTGTGCTTAAGTAGCACACCTTATATTGTTGTCTTCTTAGAGCAGTGCTTCTTTCTCTGGCTGAAGACCAGTTTGCGCCACCACCATATATTTGTCTATGTATTATACTTGTTTGTAGGCAGTCACTTTTTGGCAACTTATGAAAAATATACAGTGATGCGGGGCATTAGAATTAGAAATTTGGATTTTATGAAAAGAAAAAATGACAGTGTTATAGATTAAACGCAAGTAACTTATGTTGCTATTAATATTTGTTGTGATCATCGCTGTGGTGTTATATAAGGCTCCCCGTGGTTAAAGGCTCAAGGATGATGCACCATGGACTATTATGCCAAAGGTTACGGATAAGACAGTGGGCTTTAAGTACCAACGCACCATGAGGGTAAGACATCGGATTTTGAGTCCTGATGCTCCATGATTGTATGAGTTGGGTTCGAGTCCCAACTCATTATGTCCTAACATGCATTTATATGGGTAAGACATTAGGTTTGAGTCCTAATGCACCATATTGATGATATAATGATGACTAAAGAAAAATAATATATTTTTCATGAAAATGCATGAAGCTTTTCCCACTTGATTTGCTCCATTCTTGAAGTGAATGTGATAATGGTGCATAATAAGTCTAAATAAAAATAAGTGGTTGACCAATGAATGCGGGCGTGCCAAATATCAAATAATAACAGTCATCATTATGGTAATCGTAAAAAGGAGAACAATAAGGGTTCTCAAAATGGTCCTTCAAAGGTGAAGAATAGTTCACATGACTATAGTTTATTCGTTGAAAATATGACTTGTGATAAGCATTGTAAATGCAGACTCATTCATGAAAGTGAAGGTGAAAATATACATGTGATATAAATTATGCATAAGAATGTGCTTATGCATGGTTGGATAAATACTATAATTCACCTCTACTGGGAGGTTTGAGAGAAATAAAGATAATGAATTTTACAATGTGGTTACATGACTATGTCATTGGTCGCATATATGTGGCACGCCAAAAATATTGTGTCATGACTTATAAAAGGTTATTAAAGGAAAATTTAAGAAATAAATGATTTTGCTTATGATGATTTTGACCATGACAATTACTATAAAACGATTTTCTCTGCAACGGAGAGATTCACCATATGGACGGTGTGACAAAAGATCTTGTAGTACAAAAGCAGTTAAGAGCTCCGGAAGACTAATTTGTTACTACCTGGATAAATGAAATTGTTCATGACATTATAGTAAGTCTCAAAAGAAACTTTTTGGGTTTCAAACATATTAGCCAAAGTGGTTGGCATTTGAGGCTATAAATGAAAGGAAGATTGAATATCTTCACATTACTATAATCATACCTGGTAAATATAAAAGGTTACCTGGTTTTTCTTCTATTTGTACTACACAATTATGAGCATGATGATGGAATCACATGCCACAAGTAAATTAGAGGTTTTCTGAAACAAATATTAGTTGGCATGACCGGTTGACCATCCCGGTTCAATTATGATGCGAAAATTAATTGAGAATTCACATTGGCATATATTGAAGAAATAGAAGGTTCTTCAATAATTATCTTGTGTTGCTTATTCTCATGATATACTAGTTAAGGTTGGGATTGAATCTCTTAAAATCTGAAACGAATAAAAGGTGATATATATTTGCGCCCAGTCACCTGCCATGTGGACCGTTTACTATAATATGATTTTAAAAGATACATCTATTGTATTGTAACATGTGCGTATGTTGTCAACTTGCAGTGTGAATTTTGCAAGGTTGATTGCTCAAATTATTAGAGCACAGTTCCAGAATATAAACTATGATAATTTATCTTGATAATTCTGGTTTAAATCCAACTTGATTTAGTAGAAATTTTATGCCTCCAATTATAGTTAAACGTTGGTTATGAGATGTATTATTTAATATACAGCAGCACTTGTACGCATCTAGCCAAGTTATGATAAATTCTCCCTATCACAATTGGTTCAGGTTCAGAAACCAAATAGTTTCCATCTAGAAATATGGATGTTCTATATGATTTAATTGTTCTAGCATAATACACAATGATGGGTCCCCAAAGAAAGTTGCGGATATGTGTTTGTGATCCCAACATTAGGGGGAGAAAATTGGCAGCTGAAAAAGTAATCATGGAATGAATTATTATGAGTGTACCTAGATCCTCATACAAGAAAATGTGAACGTGAAGTTCAAGTGATAATTCATTTGTAAAATATTGTCAGGTATATTTGCTGACCCAAAAAGCTAAATGTTACATTTCAGCTGCTAATGCTCCAAATAGAATAAAGTCCATGATGGACATAGTCTATGGAACGCATGAAGCGTAATAGACTAATCGGTTCCAAAGATAAAACTCCTTAAAGAAGGAGAGAAGAAAATGATAAAGATGGTCATAGTAAGGAGGCAAGTGCTCTGTAAGAGCACCGTGACATAACACTTTATAATACCTCATGTAAGAAGCTCAGGTACCTGAAAATAATGAGATATCGATAAGTTATGTCTTTATTGATTGATGATGAAACCGGCGTAAAATGATCGTCGACAATGTTGTTGATATAATGTGGCGCTCAATATTATTAATATTGACGAGGATCTTGAGCTCAAATATGTCATGAAATTTGGACAGATAAATGATTGGACAAATGAAAAAGGACGCAATGAAGATTGACTTCAGATGAAAAATGTGAAGTTGGATGGATAGTCCTAAAACCTGAAAATATAAAGCCTGTGGAGGTATAAATGTGTTCTTGTGCAAAATGTTAAATAAAAAATCAAGTCGATAGACATAAAGAGGACTTGTGGCACAAGAAGATTTGTGAATATCCTGGCAGTGATTATATGGAGACATGTTCTCTTGTGGTAGATGCAGTCATTTCAGGTTTTCGTCTGACAATATATTTGATATGCGTATAATGAAAATCCTTGAAGGATTTAAATTGTTCTAAAGCATATCAATGTTTCAAAAAATTTATTAAATAAAGCTTCAACAAATCATTATGTGGATTAGATAAATTATGACATACATAATTTATTTTTGTGTCTATTGCAGCTGGTGCACTATGTATATTGAGTATACAAATATGCTAGCGAGATATATTTTTATTCATAGATATTGGAATACTATTCGTATTATATTGGAAAAGGAATCCTTGATATAGATTTGTTTATTCTAACAAAATATTGTTAAGGTTTTGTTGGTTATGCAAATGCGGGCATTTTTTGAAGTTCGTTCGTCAAACAATCTATTTGTACGTGAGAATACTGTCATATTATTATTTCACAAGGCAGTCAATTGTTGATAATTATTCAAGTCATGTCAATATACTAGCAACTGATAAAGCAAGTGACTCAACACACAACAAATGTGTGACTTTTCTTTGAAGAGAAAATTCTAATAATAGTGAAGACGATGATGATTGCTTATGTCAATTGAAAGAAAGATATATTGAAGGAGACAGAATAAAGCATATATTTCATCAAAGTTCTTTATCAGACACAATCTTCACTTTACAGTGAAATAGATGTTCAACAAATTTATTCGCTTGATAATTTGGTGTTCTGTTCAGCGAAGCATGAGCAACCTCAACATTTGAGAAGTTGATATACAAGATCGGAACACGTCATCTCGGAAAAACAAATTGATGTTTTCATCATTGGGAGGAAAATACGCGTTGTACTCTTTTTTCCTTAGATAAGAATTTATCCCACTGGGTTTTTCTTGCAAGATTTTTAATGAGGTAGCAAGCAATGCGTATTACAAGATATGTGTACTCTTTTTCCTTCACTAAGAATTTTTTCCCACATAATTTTTCCTTAGTAAGGTTTTAACGAGGTACATTATATGTGGACATCCAAGGGGGAGTGTTATAAAATATATATTATATGGATGTCCACTAATCAAATATAACTCCCACTACTCTTTTCCATTATGTAGATAATCCTCATTTCTTCTCACCATTATAGTTGTAACTCTCACACCTCCATAACCTCCCCATGATCTTACCCATGTTCTTAATAGTTAATACCATTTTTATGATATCCCTTTGTATACCTCAATGTCATCCTATAAATAGAGGGTTTGGACGTCACATTGTACATACTTGAATACATGGAAGAAATAAGAATCTCTTCTCTCTTTCTTTCTACATCTTTTGTCTATTTTATTATTTTATATTGTTACTTTGAGCTAAGTTTCTTAACAGATTAAACTTAAAATTATTTACATACTAAAAAGTGTTAAAAAAATCCCAAGTATGGTAAAACATTAGGTGCTCACAACCCCTTTTAAAGCAAATAAGAAAAATATAATCTCAATACAAAATCTCTCCCAAAACTGGTGTGTCACCGAGTACATGAGCGTCTAAATAGGAATATAGTCTAATACAACGTCTAGAGAATAAAACGGAAATATCAAATGAAGATAAGGGAGGAGAGTCATGGTCTGCGAACGCCTAGCAACTACCTCGATAATCTTCGATAGTCCGAACTCCTGAACTCAGCAGCCGCCGTGACCGAAGGCACCTGGATCTGCACACAAGGTGCAGGGTGCAGCGTGAGTACAACCAACTCAATAAGTAACAAATATAACATTTGTACTGAAAGTATTGACGAGCTAAACCGGTACAGTTCAATATAGAAATAATAGTGCAGAAGCGTAGACATACTTTCAAGTTCAACGGTTAAACTCAATTCCAATAAGATAGATCCATTTTGATAAATATGAGGAATATAACTTCTCTACATCTACATGCCAATACACATGCTGTATGCGATGCACTATGCTGAAAGCCTCGTGTACTCACACTCTCGGGATGCTCAGTCACTCAGTACTGTATATGGCCAAACCGTACCCATCAGTCATTCGGTACTGGGTAGGTCCAATCCAGTAGTAAGGAAGATCCATCCCCAAGTATAAATGATTCAGACAAGATCCATATCAAGGGAAGATCCATCCTTTAATATATATCAACTGCACTCACTAGGGGTGTGTGCAGATTCCGAAGAGGATCCTTCAGCCCAAGCTATCATAAGCCAGATCCAGGCGTAAATTAGTAAAACCTGCTGTGGTGTGCAGCTCGATCCCATAAATGTCACTCATAATCAGGCCCTCGGCCTCACTTAGTCATCAATCTCTCCAGCCTCTCTCACGGGCTCACAATGTCATGAAACTAGCCCAAAAATAATGATATGATATGTCAATAAATAGCAACAAAGATTGAGATATGATATGTAATGAATGAATATGACTGATTACGAGATATCAATGAAATCAATAAGTCGACAGCAAGAAACGGCCACTATTAGTCCCAACAGTAGCAATATATAGTCTAAACATGATCTCTAGCAAGATTGATAGCTCAATTACTTTATCACATGATGAAAACATGGATAACAATAAGATAATCCACTATACAATTCCATGGAATCGACTAGGTCACAATTTTCACAATGCACGCCCGTCACTTGGCATGTGCATCACCTTGACACCGATCATATAACACATAATTTGGGGTTTTGAACCCTCAGAGCCAAGTTTAGAAGTGTTACTTACCTCAACCTGGGCAAATTTCTACTCCAACACACCTTTGCCTCGCGAAACATCCTTCGAATGCCTCGAATCTAGCCACAAACAATGTGTTACAATCAACACAGGATAAAGGAATTAATTCCATAAGAAAAAAAACTAAGTTTCAAATCAAAAGTCAAAATTGGCCGGTCCCACATCTCGAAATCCGACAAAGGTTACAAAACCCGAAAGCTCATTCAACCACGAGTCTAACCATATAAATTTTACCAAAATTCGACACCAAATCTCCATTCAACCCCCAAATCAAACTCTCCAAATCCCTAGCCTCAAACTCTCAATTTACACCTTAATTACACACTAACTAGGTGGGAAAATCAATAAGGAAGCAATATTATTAATCAAAAATGGGCATAAGGGACTTACCTCAAGAATCCCCTTGAAAATCCTCTCAAGAATCGCCAAAACCCAAGCTCAAAATGTTAAAATGAAGCAAAAATCACGAACCCTTATATTTAAACATTCTTCCCAGCCTTTCTGCTTATGCAGACATATAACGCTTCTGTGTCATCATAGAAGTGACATCACACACGCATCTGCAGCTCATTCTGCTCATCTGGTCCCTCTCCCGCTTCTGCGGACTCGCTTCTACGAGCCTCCAAGTCATTTCTGCGGTCCCAGCTCACCTACCCAATTCTGGTTTTGTGGTTCTCATGCTGCATCTGCGGTCACGCAGGTGCGGTAATTCCCTCGCACCTGCGACCACTGCACACTCTCCTCCAAAACTGTGCCTGCGCATCACAACCCGCTCCTGTGAGCTCGCACCTACGATCAAAGTTTTGCAGGTGCGGTTACACTAGCAAAGGTCCAACTTCATGTTACACCCCATATTTTTTTATACGTGAAAGTGCGCCATAAGTAAATAAATTGATGAAATCTCGGAAATGAGGTGTTACTTCCCGCATTTTTGTAAGTTAAAATTTCGTTGTAAGTTAATCAACGTAAGCTCTGAAATGAGATTATTTTGGGATTATAAGTATTATGCTATTTCAGACAAGGGATAAGTAAATTCGTGAAGGTGAGAGGGTAAGAAAATCGAAAAAAATGAGTTTCGTCGAAGTTCGGTATTTTGGGATAAAATACGGCCCGAGCTAAAATACCCGATATTTATTGACTAGTAACATACAAGGTACCACATGGATATGATAGTAAGGTGTATCAGATATGTTAAAAGTGAATAGTATTTTAAGTAAGTTGAGATAATTCTTAATTATGTGGGTAATTCATTAATTATTGGATAATGGGATATTACCTAATTAATTGAGGATATATTGGATAAGTATTAAAGAGCATGAGGTTGCAGCCCCCATGCAAACCAAGTAACTCACAACTTAAATTGGAAGGTGGCTATCTTAAGTGTCATACATATGACACTTACATGGGTATATTAAAAGTTTGGCATCTTGGGCTTCATTAGCCTTAAAATAATCAAGGTAAGCATACAACTTTCTTCATAAACTCAAACATTTGCAAGAACGAAAGTTAATCACACACCAACAAGAATGGACATTAATCTTGAAACAAAACAATTCCAACAAGATTTCTTAGCACCGTAACAACGTGAGATTTTGCGATTCTAAAGGAGTACGGTGCAACCTTTTCCAAGAAGATGATACGGATTTTTCCCTACTCCATGTATGTTAAGGTCATCCCTTCTTACTTTTTGACATGATCCAAATATTACAAATGAAACGAGCAAAATACGCAACTTTCATAAATGAATCTATTCATAGAAATATTAGGGGTGTCTATATTCTTGATTCCCCATGTGAATTTTATTATAACTTCTGTTCGTGGGTCTCAGAAAAATACATATTTGATAAAGTTTATCCGAAAGGAATATTGATTTTTATGGCATTCCGAGAAAATCTTATTAACGTATTTCTTATGCATTTCATACATTTATACATGTACATTGACCCATGACCAGATGACTTTATATACGCGTATATATGTATATTATATTTATATGGGATATGGGAAAAAGGTTATGGCGTTATATACGCACTACCACCTGATCAGCTGGTATGCGTTGATGATTTTTCCACAGTGGCCGAAATGATATGATGGGATGCCCTCAGAGGCTTGATGATGTTATGAACGCATATAGCTATGCATGGTATGACATTTATACACATATGCTTGACATTATAAGAAATTAAATGATTCACAGAGCTATGCAAATGTACATGTCGAGTCTTTTACTCCATGTCTCTATCATGTCTATTATTTACTGATTTTCATTCCTTACATACTCGGTACATTATTTTTACTGACGTCCCTTTTGCATAGGGACGCTGCATTTCATGCCTGCAGATCCCGATAGTCAGGTTAAGAGCCCTCTAGGTGCGGAATGCGCAGGTGCGAGGATCACTGGGCAGAAAAGGGGTTAGAATTAATGGTTCGTTTATTTCACTCCATTTTTTATTTTGAGCTCGGGAGAAGTTGAGCTTGGGAGAAGGCGATTCTTTGAGGGATTTTCTTAGGAATCTTGTGTGTAACGATTTCTTACTCGAATTTTTTTTATTGCATTAATCTATTTTAGTTTTCCCCATTTAATCAAGGTAATTGGGTGAGAAATGTAAGAAATGGGGGAAAAAGTTCCCTAATCGAAATTTTGAGTTTTAGGCATCGGATTTAGATGATTTTTGGACGAGTGATATCGTGAGTGAATGGGTGTTATAAATTGGTATCTTTTACCCGATTCTGAGTCGTGGCCCGGGGAGACTTTTTGGGTATTTTTCGTATTTCCTTGCCTTAGCGTGGTTTCGGATTGAATTGAGCAGTTCAAGGTAAGTGACTTGCCTAACCTTGTGTGGGGGAACTTTCCCTTAGGATGATTGGTACTGTTTGATGTATGAGCGCCGTGTACGTGAAGTGACGAGTACGTACACGGGCTATTGTTGAAAGACTCTCATTTTTCTTCCAAATCATAAATTGTTTTCCTCTGGTTGAACTACACTATTATGTTTAATTACCTTGTTTAGATTAGAAAAGCATGCCTACGTGTTTTGACTGTCTACTTGAAATTCTGTGCAGCATGATTAGGTAGATTCCTATTTTCCTTGGTTGTATTTAGTCTAATCTGTACATTTCAACGTTGTAGTTGTCATGTCATTGTTGAGTTTCATATTTACTTTGGGACTACGGACGTATTCCGGGAGATCCTCCTGTCTTGCATATTTACTTTGGGACTACAGACGTATTCCGGGAGAACCCCTTGTACTACATATTTATTTTAGGACTACAGATGTATTCTGGGAGATCCCCATGTACTGCATAATTAATTCGGGACAGTATCCCGGGAGATTCCTTGTTGTACTTCCTTTACTCTGAGCCGAGGGTTTCTTGAATTTGATTACTGTAGATTTCCTTAACTATTTTACTGAAGAATATATCTATATCTCTTGCTGTTTTCTTTTTATCTTTATATTTACACAGGTTTGGCCCTGACCTGACCTCGTTACTACTCGATCGAGGTTAGGTTTGGCACTTACTGGGTACATTGTGGTGTATTCATGCCCTTTTCTGCGCATGTTTTTCGTGTGCAGATTTAGGTACAATCTATCAACCTCGAGTTTAGTGCGTGGTTGCCGATTGAGGAGACTTCAAGGTATTTTTGCTCGCGTCGCAGATCCTTGGAGTCCCCTTCCATTCCCCCGCGTAGAGATTTTTCCCCTTTTTCTTCAGACATTTTGTATAGAGCAATATAGACCTATAGCAGCTAGTGACTAGCGACATTCCGGATTTTGGGAGTGACGTTATTGGATATGTCGAGTGGCACTACCCATGCTTACTAAATTATACTATTTTGGCTTTTATTTTTCTATTTCATTCATTTTCTGCAATAATAGGATTACCTAGTCGTAGAGACTAGGTGTTGTCACGACACCTTTTGGAGGGGTAAAATGGGTCGGGACAAGTTGGTATCAGAGCACTAGGTTCATAGGAGTCGCGATTCACAAGTCAATTTATTAGAGTCTCGCGGATCGGTGCGGAGACGTTCGTACTTATCTTTGGGAGCTATGTAACTGTTAAGAACAATCATACTTCCTTGATTTCCTTGTTGTGCGAGTTATTGACATCAAAATTTCTAAAAATTTCTATTTTATTCTTTCTCACAAATGGTGAGGACCTGTACCGGGAGGACGACGATCAGGCACCCGAGCCCCCTGCCAGAGCTGCCAGAGACCGGGGGTCCAGGTAGAGGTAGACCACGCGGTGTAGCCCGAGCACCTGCGCGAGCTGCGATAAAGGAGCCCCTAGCACCTCCAGCTGGAGGCCCACACTGGAGATTCCTATTGCTGCCCCAGCCCTTCAGGAGACCTTGGCTCAGTTCATGAGCATGTTCCGCACTTTGGCTCAGGCTGGGCTGATCCAGATAGCTCCAGCCATATCTCAGGCCGGGGGAGGGGCACAAAGTCCCGCAGCCCACACTCCTGAGCAGAGGGTCCAGATTGATCAGGCCCCAGAGTTTATTCCTATGCCCCAGTGGCTCCGGTTCAGCATGAGACCAGAGTAGCTTCTTTTGAAACAGAGTAGCTCAGACTTGAGAGGTACAAAAAGTACCACCCACCTATTTTCAGCAGACTAGCTTCAGATGATGCTCAGGGTTTTCTTGAGAATTGCATCGCATTCTTCACACTATGGGTATTGTGGAAATGAGTAGGGTTTATTTCACTGCTTTCCAGCTGAGGGAGCGGCATATCAGTGATGGCATGCCAAAGAGCTGAGTAGTACGGACGAGGCAGCCTCACTCACTTGGACTCAGTTCTCAGATATGTTCTTTCGCGAGTATGTCCCTCAGAGCCTCATGGATGCTTGGCGCGTAGAGTTTGAGCAGCTCTGCCAGGGTGTTATGACTGTGTCGGGAGTATGCATTCTGTTTCAGTGAGTTAGCTCGACAACACCGGCCTTGGTTTCTACATTCAGAGAGAGGGTTCTTCGCTTCATTCAGGGGCTTCACCCCAGTATTCGGACCAGTATGGCTAGGGAGTAGAGATGGATATTACTTATCAGCAGGCCGTGAGCATTGCCAGGGGGTGGAGGGCATGTTTTCCTAGGACAGAGAGGACAGAGAGGCCAAGAAGTCTCGAGAGACTATTCATTATTCAGGAGCTCGTGCACCAGCAGCACGCTATGATAGGGGTTTTGTGAGTCTCCCTGTTCATTAAGCTCTTCTAGCACCCAGCGGTGTTCCATCTCCTCCTAGACTTCAGGAGCCTTATTATGCACCGCCAGTATCCAGTGTGCCTCCTACTCGAGGTGTTATTACCAGCTAGTCCAGCAGGCCAGGTCTGAGTCAGTCTCAGCCACCGCGTCCTCCGAGGGGTTATTTTGAGTGTGGTGATAATCGTCACATAGTTAGGGATTGCCCCAGAGCCAGGAGGGGTGCACCACCACAGACTTATCAGCCTCCACATTCTCCACTGATCCTCTGGCCATTCTTCCAGCCCCAGTTGCCGCTCCACCTACTTAGGAATATCGAGGTGGAGGTCGGGGAGGTCGAGGTCTCCCTAGATGGAGAGGCCAGACTAGATACTATGCCCTTCCAGCCCATTCAGAGGTTGTCTCTTCAGATTCAGTCATCACATGTATTGTCCCTGTCTGTCATAAGGATGCATCGGTATTATTTGACCCAGGCTCTACGTATTCATATGTTTCTTCTTATTTTGTTCCACATTCGGGGGTATCTCGGTATTCTTTGAATTCCCCTATTTATGTATCTACTCCTTTGGGAAATTCTCTTGTTGTGGACTGTGTATACCGGTCGTGTTTGATTGCTCTTAGTGATTTTAATTTCAGAGCTGATTTGTTATTACTCAGTATGGTAGACTTTGATGTTATCTTGGGCATGGACTAGTTGTCGCCCCATTATGCTATTCTTGATTGTCACGCTAAGACCTTGACGCTAGCTATGCCAGGCTTACCGCGATTAGAGTGGAGAGGTACCTTAGAGTATACTCCCCGCAGGGTCATTTCATTTCTTAAGGCTCAACGAATGGTTGACAAGGGGTGTGAGGCGTATTTGGCCTATGTGAGAGATGTCAGTATTGATACCCCCATAGTTGAGTCAGTTCTAGTAGTGAGGGACTTCCCTGATGTGTTTCCAGCTGATCTTCCGGGCATGCCGCCCGATATAGATAATGATTTAGGCATTGATTTGTTGTCGGACACTCAGCCCATATCTATTCCTCCTTACTATATGGCTTCTCCTGAGTTGAAGGAATTGAAGGAGCAGTTGCAGGAGTATCTTGATAAGGGTATCATCAGGCCTAGTGTATCACCTTGGGGTGCTTCTGTCTTGTTTGTGAAGAAGAAGGATGGTTCTATGCGTGTGTGTATTGACTATCGGCAGTTGAATAAGGTTACAGTGAAAAACAGGTATTCTTTACCTCGCATCGATGATTTATTTGATCAGTTATAGTGTGCCAGGATGTTTTCCAATATTGACTTGCGTTCTGGTTATCATCAGCTGAAGATTCGGGAGCTGGCTATCCCGAAGATTGCTTTCAGGACCAGATATGGTCATTATGAGTTTCTTGTCATGTCATTTGGGCTGACCAATGCCCCAACAACCTTTATGCATTTAATGCACAGAGTGTTTCGGCCTTATATTGATTCTTTATTCATTGTGTTTATTGATGACATTCTGGTATATTCTCGATCTTAGGAAGATCATGAGCAGCACCTGGGGACCGTGCTTCAGAATTTGAGGGAGAAGAGATTATATGCAAAATTTCCTAAGTGTGAATTCTTGCTTGATTTAGTGGCATTTTTGGTCCACGTAGTGTCTTATGATAGGATCAAGGTAGATCCGAAGAAGGTGGAGGCAGCATAGAGTTAGCCGAGACCATCATCAGCTATAGAGATCTGCATTTTCCTTGGTTTGGCAGGATACTACCGTCGCTTAGTAGAGGGGTTTTCATCTATTGTCGCACCTATGACCAGGCTGACCCAGAAGGGTGCTCCATTTAGATGGACCGAGGAGTGTGAGGAGAGCTTTCAGAAGCTCAAGACAGCTTTGACCACAACCCCAATATTAGTATTGCCTACAGGTTCAGGGTCTTACACTGTCTATTATGATGCCTCGAGGATTGGCCTTGGAGCCATATTGATGCAGGACGGTAGGGTGATAGCCTACGCGTCTAGACAGTTGAAGGTGTATGAGAATAATTATCTTGTCCATGATCTCGAGTTAGCAGCTATTGTTCATTCCTTGAAGATCTTGCGTCATTATTTGTACGGAGTTTCTTGTGAGATCTACACTGATCACCGGAGTTTGCAACATCTGTTCAAGCAAAAGGATCTTAATTTTTGTCAGCGGAGGTGGTTGGAGCTACTTAAGTATTATGACATCACTATATTATACCACCCGGGGAAGGACAATGTAGTGTCCGACGCCTTGAGTCGCCGGGCAGAGAATTTGGGGAGTTTGGCATATCTTCCGGCAGCTGAGAGGCCCTTAGCATTAGATGTTCAGGACTTAGCCAGTCAATTCGTGAGGTTGGATATTTCAGAGTCGAGCCGAGTATTGGCTTGTGTGGTCGCTCGGTCTTCTATTTATGACCGTATCGGGGAGCGTCAGTATGATGATCCCCATCTTCTAGTTCTTTAGGACAGGGTTCAATGAGGTGATGCTAGAGATGTGACTATTGGTGATGATGGCGTGATGAGGATGCATGGCCGGATATTTGTGCCCAATGTAGGTGGGCTTCGGGAGTTAATTCTTGAGGAGGCCCACAGCTCGCGGTAATTCCATCCATCCGTGTGCCGCAAAGATGTACTAGGATTTGAGACAGCACTATTGGTGGAGGAGGATAAAGAAGGATATAGTTGGGTTTGTGGCCAAGTGTCTCAACTGTCAGCAGGTTAAATATGAGCATCAGAGACCGGGTGGATTGCTTCAGAGGTTAGATATCCCATAGTGGAAGTGGGAGCAGATCACCATGGACTTTGTAGTTGGACTTCCATGAACTTTGAGAAAGTTTGATGCTATTTGGGTGATCGTAGTGTCGACTGATCAAGTCAGCTCATTTGATCCCAGTGTTGACTACTTATTCTTCAGAGAGATTGGTTGAGATTTATATCAAAGAGATTGTCCGCCTTCATGGTATCCCAGTATCCATCATTTCAGACAAAGGTACACAGTTCACATCACAGTTATGGAGAGACATACATCAGGAGTTGGGTACTAGGGTGGAGCTGAGCACAGCCTTTCACCCTCAGACGCACGGGCAACCCGAGCGCACGATTCAGATTCTTGATGATATGCTCCGTTCTTGAGTGATGGAGTTTGGAGGGTCGTGGGACGAATTCTTGCCACTTGCGGAGTTTGCCTACAACAACAGTTACCAGTCCAGCATTCAAATGGAACCGTATGAGGCTTTGTATGGTAGGCGGCGTCAGTCCTCAGTGGGTTAGTTTGAGCCGGGAGAGGCCCAATTGTTGGGTATAGATTTGGTCCAGGATGCCCTGGATAAGGTGAAGGTGATTCAGGATAGACTTCGCACAGCCCAATCCAGACAGAAGAGTTATGCGCACCAAAAGGTTCATGATTTGGAATTTATGGTTGGAGAGCGATTATTGCTTCGGATATCGCCTATGAAAGGCGTCACGAGATTCGGGAAGAAGGGAAAGCTGAGCTCGCGGTTCATTGGTCCTTTTAAGATATTGCGGCGTGTAGGGGATGCTGCTTATGAGCTTGCCTTACCTACCAGCCTAGCAAGAGTTCATCCGATATTCCACGTTTCTAAGCTCTGTAAGTATCACGGTGATCCGACTCATGTATTGGATTTCAGCTCAGTCCAGTTGGGCAAGGATCTATCTTATGTTGAGGAGCCAGTAGCTATTTTGCATAGGCAGGTCAGAAAGCTCAGGTCAAAGAACATTGCTTCAGTAAAGGTCCAGTGGAGGGGCCAGCCGGTCGAGGAGGCGACTTGGGAGACCGAGCAGGATATGTGCAGCCGTTACCCTCATCTTTTAACAGCTTCAGGTATGTCTTTATACTCATTCGAGGACGAACGATTGTCTTAAGAGGGGGAAAATGTAATGACTCGGCCAGTTGTTTTTAGAGTTAAAGCCCAGATCCCCTAATAACTGCTTTCCCCATATTTATTTCTACTATTGTGACTTGCCGAGATGTTTGGTTTTGAGTTTCGGAGTGTTTTGGGACATTTAGTCCCTAAATGAGAGCTTAAGTCTTAAAATCTGGACCGTAGTCGAAATTGTATGAAGACGGATCCGGAATGAAAATCCATCGATTCTGTTAGCTCTGTTGAGTGATTTTGGGGTTAAGAGCGCGTCTGGAATGTGTCTTGGAGGTCTGTAGTAGATTTAGGCTTGAATTGGCGAAAGTTGGATTTTTGGCGATTTCGGCCGGTAGTGGAAAATTTGATATCGATCCCGGAATGGAATTCCAGAAGTGGCTGTAGGTTTATAATGTCATTTGTGACCTGTGTGTGAAATTTAAAGTCATTCAGACAAGGTTTGTTATGTTTCAGCGTCATTCGTAGAATTTGGAAAATTCAAAGTTCCTTAGGCTTGAATCCGTGCTTAATTCATGTTTTGATGTTGTTCGAGGTGGTTTGAAGGCTCGACTAAGTTTTTATGGTGGTATAGGATTGGTTGGTATGTTTGGTTGAGGTCCCGGGGGCCTCGTGAGTGTTTCGAGTGGTTAACGGATTGGTTTTTGGAAATTGGGAGTTGTTGATCTGCTGGTATTTGGACTTCTGGTGTTTCACCACACCTGCGGATGGGGAGTCGCAGGTGCGGAAAGAAAGCTCGCAGATGCAGAACTGGGAAGCCTAGGCCTGAAGTGCACGTGTGAGGATTTGGTCGGTGCGTGATCTTGGCGCAGGTGTGGAGACTGTGGGAGTTAGTGATTTCCGCAGGTGCGACTAGTTGGACCGTAGGTGCGGAATGCGCATGTGAAAGAAATAGCCGCAGGTGCGAGGATCGCTGGGCAGAAAAGGGGTTAGAATCAAGGGTTAGTTCAATTCACTCCATTTTTTATTTTGAGCTCGGGAGAAGGCGATTCTTTGAGGGATTTTCAGAAGAATCTTGTGGGTAACGATTTCTTACTCGAATTTGGTTTTATTGCATTAATCTATTGTAGTTTTACCTATTTAATCAAGGTAATTAGGTGGGAAATGTAAGAAATGGGGGGAAAAGTTCCCTAATCAAAATTTTGAGTTTTGATCGAGTTTTAGGCATCGGATTTAGATGATTTTTAGATGAGTGATCTCGTGAGTGAATGGGTGTTAAATTGGTGACTTTTACCTGATTCCGATTCGTGGACACAAGGAGACTTTTTGTGTGTTTTTCCTATTTTCTTGCCTTAGCTTCGAATTCTTTAGCTAAAATAGTTACTGTAGTATTATTTACATTATGCAATTGATTTGATTAGATTTGGTCCATTCGGAGTTGGATACTCGTGGCAAGAGCATGGTTTCGGATTGAGTTGAGTAGTTCAAGGTAAGTGGCTTGCCTAACCTTATGTGGGGGAACTTCCCCTTAGGATGCTTGATACCGTTTGATGTATGAGCGTCGTGTACATGAGGTGACGAGTACGTACACGGGCTATTGTTGTAAAACTCCCGTTTTTCTTCCAAATCATAAACTATTTTCCTTTGGTTGAACTGCACTATTATGTTTAATTACCTTGTTTAGATTAGGAAAGCATGCCTACGTGTTTTGACTGTCTAGTTGAAATTCTGTGCAGCATGATTAGGTAGATTCATATTTTCCTTGGTTTCATTTAGTCTAGACTGTACATTTCAAATATGTAACTGTCATGTCATTGTTGAGTTGCATATTTATTTTGGGACTACAGACGTATTCTGGGAGATACCCCTGTCTTGCATATATACTTTGATACTACAGACGTATTCCAGGAGATCCCCTTGTACTGCATATTTATTTTGGGACTACGGACGTATTCCGGAAGATCCCCCTATACTGCATAATTAATTCGGGACTACAGGACTACGGGACGGTATCCCGGGAGATTCCTTGTTGTACTTCCTTTACTCTGAGCCGAGGGTTTCTTGACTTTGATTACTATAGATTTAACTATTTTACTACGGAATATATTTATATCTCTTTCTATTTTCTTTTGATCTTTATATTTACACCGGTAGGGCCCTAACTTGACCTCGTCACTACTCGACCGAGGTTAGGCTTAGCACTTACTGGGTACCATTGTGGTGTACTCATGCCTTTTTCCTGTGTATGTTTTTCGTGTGCAGATCCAACTACGAGCTATCAACCTCGAGTTTAGTGCGTGGTTGCTGATTGAGAGACTTCAAGGTATTTCTGCTCGCGTTCGCAGATCCTCGGAGTCCCCTTCAATTCCCCCACGTAGAGATTTTTCCCTTTTTTCTTCAAACATTTTGTATAGAGCAATATAGACCTATAGCAGCTTGTGACTGGCGACATTCCGGGTTTTGGGACTGATGTTATTGTATATGCCGAGTGGCACTACCCATGCTTATCAAATTATACTGTTTTGGCTTTTGTTTTTTTGTTTCTTTCACTTGCGCAATAATAGGCTTACCTAGTTGTAGAGGCTAGGGGTCGTCACAAAACCTTTCGAAGGGATAAAATGGGTCATGACACTATCAAATTACGCCCGATTGACCCCAAATTTAGCACACAAGTCACTGGACGAGTCGTTACAATTCCCCGTAGAACTCCATGAATTTTAGATCTTAGAATCTCCAAAAAATCCTAGTTCCCCCTTTTTTATTTTTTCAAGGTTTCAAGATTCGATTCGGTCTGAAATTTACATTATTCTCAGCGAGAACAATCGATTGATGTTGATTTCGGCTCATCTCAAAGACATCGGATTCAGTCAAAATTACTGTTGGCGGCAGATTTTGTCGAAACCCTTATGGTGTTTTCTATTGGAGAATCAATAGGTATACCCGCATCTCATTCTATCACATTTGTTTTGTTTTGTGGATTGAAGAGAAGTTGGTTAATCGACATTATAGTAAAAAAAATGTTTGTGTTTGTTTGACTTTGTGTCAACCAAATTAGTTTAGCTCGTGAATTAATTTAATTGCTTGTTAGATTCTTGCATTCAGTTAGTAATTACCTGTCTGAATGTCAGCATGCTTAGGTTAGTCTTTAATCATAGTAAAATTGTTTGAAATTTTCTAAGTAGTTGTTTGCTGAATCTGAAGTTTTGATAGTTTGTTGTTTTTTTAAATTGTATATTTGTTTAATTGACACATCTAGTTATTTGATAATTCATGGTAGTTTGTGTTTGTTAGCTTATTGATTAATCTAGGCATAGTTAATTTTCTAGTTGATGCTTTTAAGAGAAAGAGGCAGTAATTTTGGCTAGAAGATAGAAGTTTTGAGGTAAAAGGAAAAGGTTAAAAGAAAGGTTATTAACATGAACTTGAGGGGGTTAATTGAAGAATCGTTTTTGAAATTTTTCATTTGCTGAGAAAGTTCTAGAATAGAGTAGAAAGGGTTAAAATGCAATAAGACAAGGGAATTAGGTCAAATTTGGGGTAGATAAGGGTAAATTCAGAAGTTAAAGAGGTTGTTACAAGAGAAAAGAATAATCTGAATGGACAGCTGTCCAAAAAACTGTTAAAAATGATGCTTCTTTCCTATTTTCAGCTGACAGCTTCTCTCACATATTCCCTGATTTTTCTGCATAAAAACTCACTCACATTCTCATTTCAAATGGTCTTTTCATCTGGGCATTCTTCAAAAACACATAGTAATTCTCTGCAGAAACTTCACACTTATTTCTTCATCCACACTAATTTCTCTTGAAAAACAAAAGCTGACGTTCAAATTAGAGAAAGAAAACAAAAAAAAAAGATTCAAAGTTGCTTCTTATTCCAATTTCTACTATTTTGCTTCACTTTTACTGGGATTTCGAGTGGCATTCAAGCTGTAGAGCTGTTTGTTTAATTGTGAGATTGTTGTTGTCTCTTGTTTGCTAGATTTTCACCTTCCATCTCTGACCCTTATTTTATCCAGTTCATCTATTGATTCTTCTTTAGGTATGTGAAACTCTCACCGTAACTCTCTTTGAACGTATAAATGAAGATGTTGAATGATTTTCTCTATCCATCCTAATTTCGTGTGTTCAGGGTGATCAATTGCTAGATTTGTCTACCTTCGGTTGTGCTGTTATAACCTATCTTTAACTGTTCGTTTAAATTTAAAAATCTGAACTGAATTTGTTTGAATGCTTTGATGCCACATCACAGATTGGAGCTGATAACTTCTAGTGATTAAGCTTCAATGGAGAAGAGAGAAGAAGAAGATACGAAGAAGCATCACTGGAGAAGAAACTATTTTTTCTCATAGAATGAATACAGAGTACATGATAACTAACTGCTTGTTAGTTATATATAGTGTTGTAACTTAAGTTAGTTGAATACAGCTGTCATTAAATAACTAACTACTCTTAGTTAACTAACTACAGTTAACACTAACTAAGCCAGCTAACTACAGTTAGCCTCATATCTTGTTAACACCCTCCCTCAAGCTGATGGTTGAAATACGTCTTTCAACCCCAGATTGGACAGTAGATAGTCATGATGCAACTTTCCAAGACTCTTAGTTAATAAATCTGCAAGTTGCTCCTTAGTAGAAACATGAAAATTCTTGATCATTCCCTGAACAATTTTTTCTCTCACAAAGTAACAGTCAATATCTATATGCTTTGTTCACTCATGGAAGATAGGATTAGCTGCAATCTGGATAGCAGCTTTACTGTCACGGTATAATGAAATAGGCATGTTGATGTCAACTCCCAGCTCTTTGTATAAGCCGGTCGGCCAAGTTAGTTCAGCAACTGTGGAAGCCATGCTTTTGAATTCTGCCTCTGCTGAACTTCTGGCTACTGTATCCTATTTCTTCGACTTCCAGGATATAGTAGCATCTCCAAATTTTACTAGATATCCTGTAACAGACCTTCTAGTTTGTAAGCAACCTCCCCAGTCTGAGTCACAATAAGCTGTAAGTGTGCCTGAGCTGTCTGAGGGCATTAGCAGACCTAGACCAGGAGGTGCCTTGATGTATCTTACAACTCTGTGAGCAGTTTCAAGGTGTGACTGTTTGGCTTGTGCATAAATTGGCTGAGCACTTGCACAACATAGGCAATATCAACTCTAGTCATAGTAAGATACATCAACCTTCCTATGAGTCTTTGATATTGACATAGATCTTCTAGTAGACTGTCCTCTCTTGTTGTATCTGAGATTGAGTCACCTTTGATAAAAGAATCATACTCCACAGAGTTTAGTTTCACATTGGACTCTAGTGGAGTACCAGCTGGTTTGGATCCTCCAAGTCCCATTTCAGATATAAGTTCCAAAGCATACTTCCTTTGGCTCATTACTATGACTTTTTTAGACCTAGCAAACTCTATTCCAAGAAAGAATTTCAGCTCTCCCAAATCCTTCATTTTGAACATGAGCTTGAGGTCATTCCTTTTTTTAATAATTAGATCAGAGCAGGTACATGTCACCAGTAGATCATCTACATACACCAAGTCTACTGTCAGTGCATCCTGCTCCCTTATGGTGAAGAGAGAGTAGTCATAGTGGCTTTGAGTGAAGCCAAGACCCATTAGTGCATCAGTTAGTTTCTTGTTCCATTGCCTAGGAGCTTGCTTCAGGCCATACAAAGACTTGTGAAGTTTGCAAACCTTAGAAGTCCCTCCCTGGCTTGCAAACCCCTGAGGAATCTCCATGTAGACTTCCTCTAGAAGATCGCCTTGTAGAAAGACATTATGGACATCCATTTGAAAGATGGGCTAGTGCTTGGCTGCTGCAAGGGCAATGACAGATCTCACTGTGACCATCTTGGCCACAAGAGAGAAAGTTTTTGTGTAGTCAATCCCCTCCTGTTGACTATACCCTTTAGCCACTATCCTAGCCTTATATCTTTCCACATGCTCCTGAAGCAGTGTAGTTCACCTTATACACCCATCGACAACCTATAGGCACTTTCCCAGAAGGAAGATCAACAATGCTCCATGTATGATTATCATCTAAGGCTGCAATCTCTTATTGCATAGCATCAATCTAGTGTGGATGTTTTATTGCCTCAACATAAGAATGAGGCTCTTCAACAGATGAAAAAGCTGTAAGAGCAGCACCAAAGGACTGGGATACATGATCATAGGATAAGTAGTTTGACATAGGATAACAGCAGGTAGCATTACCTTGCTGCTGAGTGACATAGTCTTTAAGCCAGACAGGAGGTCTACTAGTTCTAGTGGATATTCTACAGGGCTCAGGGACAGTAGAAGGCATAGAACAATTAGAATCATCAGCTGTCTCGACAGATTCTACTAAGCCTGATGAGAGGAGCAGTGAGGGTTGATCAACTGTGTCGGATATGCCACTGTCTAAAACTGGCTCGGTAGATTCAACACTTATTGAGGTGGATGATATAGAAGTATATCTGGAATGATCATCAACTAAGGTTAGAAAATACCTTCTACCATCATGAGAGGGACTCTGTAAGGTCCCCATACATCACCATGAATAGTGTGAAAGCAAGTTGTAGAGATAATATTACTTGAAAGAAATGGCAGTCTTGATTGTTTAGCTAGTGGACATACAGTACAGTGACTTTTAGATGAATCATGCTTTACAGATTGAAAAACTTTCATCTTCCTCAAAGTAGTAAGTGGCACATGCCCTAGTCTTTTGTGCCAAAGATCTACACTCAGTCTACTGCCAGTTATTGTATTTGCAACAACAGAATTTAAGACACCTTTACCCTGAGACACAGGTACTTCAGCAGAATCCACCTGAAGTTTGCGATCCACCTGAAGTACTTCAGCAGATTCCACCTGAAGTTTCTAGGTATTACAGCATAATCCACCTGAAGTTTGCGATCCACCTGAAGTTTGCTAGATATTACAGCAGAATTCACCTGAAGTTTGCTACTGTGCTTGAACATATAGAGGATACTGTCTTCTCTACCAATCCCCTTCACTTTGCCACTGAAGAGATCCTGAAAAATGAAGAAATCAAGAAAGAATATGGCTACACAGTTTAGTTCTTTTGTTAACTTTGATACAGATAGGAAATTGTATTTGAATCTAGGTATGTGCAGCACATTAGTTATCTTTTGACCAGGAAAAAGATAAGTAGAGCCTATGTGATTAACAGTGACTGTCTCTCCAGTAAGCAAATGAACTCTGCACTCTTTAGACTTATCACACTCACTATTCTCAGTTAAGATTTGTTTGTCATTAACCATGTGATTTGATGCTCCGGAATCCACTATCCACTTAATTAGGTCTTCACTGGTAGTCATGGCTGCATTTGCTATACCTGCATTCTCAGATGAACTACCAATCTCACTGCCTTTGCCAAGCATCTGCAGAATTTAAGTGTACTGCTCCTGAGTAAACTGTGGAATCCCTGCCAGTCCTGTTAGTCCTGCTTGAACATTCTGATTGTGAACTTGGCTAGGTGCTGCATTTCTAGCCATGTTAGCCATTAAACCAGTAATTTCACCCTTAGAAGCAGAGTTGACATCAATATTAGAATGATTGTCCTTAGCATAATTGACAGAGGGAATCTTCTTCTTAGATTTGAAATCTGCTGGATATCCCACCAATTTGTAGCAAGTATCTCTGGTATGCCCTTTGAAGTGACAATAGTCACAGTAAAGGATATTCTTCTTGTTTCTATAACCTGCTCCTGAACTAGATGATCCTCCCTTGTTGTTATACATGACACCATTACCAGAGTCATGTGAACTAGTACCCCTGTAGCCTCCATTGTTACTAAACAAGGCTATTCCTTCATTTATCTCAGGAATATGTGTAGGAGGAGTCAGTGATCTCCTACTTTCCTCAGACATTAGCATAGCATAGACCTTATTAATTGAAGGATTTGAGGACATCATCATAATCTGATTGCTAGACTGAGCATATGATTCATTTAGACCCATTAGAAACTGTAACAGTCTTTGAGATTCAAAATGTTCAACATATTTCTTAGATTCTTCACAACCACAACCAGGGCAGGGCATTAGTGCATCAAACTCTGCCCCACAGTTCCCTTAGTTTTGAGAAATCCACTGAAACTGAGGAAATACCCTGGGTTAAAGTGGCTATTTGTCTATGAAGATATAGGATCCGCGATCCATTAACTTTATCAAAAGTTTCCCTAAGATCGGACCAGACCTTTTGAGCACTTGTAGCATACACCATACCACTTAGTAATTCATTGCTAACTGAATTCATTATCCACGAAAGAACTATAGCATTACACTTCTCCCACAGTTCATGCAAGGATGGATCAAATTTATCTTTCGATTACCTACCATCAACAAAACCTAATTTGCTCTTTCCTAGTAGGCTAACTCGCATAGAACTACTCCATAAAACATAGTTCTCATGTCCTGTGAGTTTAATCGAAATTAGCGAGCTACCTGGAGTATCGCAAGGTTGAAGAAATAGAGGATGATATTGATCTACAACTGGAATCATCTCGATGCCTCCTCTTGCGTGTGTAGCACCAGTAGCGTCGTCTGTAGCTTCAATTGCCATTGAAATGAACTTGAAAACTTAGAGACAATTCTGAGTTGTAACAAAAAAAACCTAGCTGCTCAAGGATGAGTTTCACTAATAATGGCGACTCAAAAGCAATTAGGCAAAAAAAGGCTAAAAAATGCTAGAAGCAAGCTCGAAGTAAGCTCGGATCAATCCGCTAGCTCTGATACCATGATAACTTCTAGTGATTAAGCTTCAATGGAGAAGAGAGAAGAAGAAGATACGAAGAAGCATCACTGGAGAAGAAACCTTTTTTTCTCATAGAATGAATACAGAGTACATGATAATTAACTGCTTGTTAGTTATATACAGTGCTGTAACTTAAGTTAGTTGAATACATCTATCATTAACTAACTAACTACTCTTAGTTAACTAACTACAGTTAACACTAACTAAGCCAGCTAACTACAGTTAGCCTCATATCTTGTTAACATGAGCTTTTGTATCTGTTTACTGCCATTTGAATGACAGATTTAGTTCGTAATGAATCTGAATTTTAGTTTGTTCACACAATTCCCTCTTAACTTAGGTTAAAGCATGACCTTAAAAAATCATTTGAGCTTATATAGTTCTGGAATTAACTTGGGCGTTTTGTGATTCGATAATAACAACTTTTGTGCTTGTGATTGTGAATTAAGAATCAGATTGAGAAGAAAAGTATAATTGAACCGGTGGTAAAGTTAGTGTCTCACTGAAGGAATGTGAAGAAATGGAATAAAAAAGTATGAGCCAGGAATTGACTATTAGTGTAAAAACAGTCATACTGTGATCAGTAACCATAGAGTAGGCTATATTTGTAAATTTAATTCCAATTTAGCTTTACATATTCTGATTCGAGTTCATTGTATCTAATTTGAAAATTTAGCGCATGATGTTCTTTTTCCAGAACTCGTTCCATCAAGTGCCTACATGAATTGGACAAGACTTGTAAATTGGCCCAACTGGGGTTGGTTAAGCAAGTCCGGACCTCAGGTCGCTGGGCCTGGGAGTTGAAACCAACAATTTTGCCTGGACCAAAAGAATGATAGTCCATTATTATATTTACTCCTCATTTGTATGATAGCAATGACTCAATTGATCTCTCTCGTTTTAACTTGTTAAATTATTGGTTTGAACGAATAATTACATCGTAGTTGCTTCATCACGATTTTTAAGCATCAACTCAAGCATGTAAACTCAAATTGACGTATTAAAATTCCTTGGTTGTATGAAGTGATCAAATCTTTACTTCAACAATTCTTTTCCCATAATTTATGACCTTTACATTTGACCTCAAACCAGGGCGAAGCCACCTTTAACAAAAGGTCATCGAAATACTACGAAAAATTATACTGTATATATAAGTAAAATATTAATTTTAGATGTATAAAATATATATTGAACACCCTTTATTTGGATTTTTTTTTAATTCTTTCAAGTTTGAACACCCTTGGAAATATTTCTGGCTTCGCCACTACCTCAAACATAGGAAATTCATTAATGAGTATTTGTAGAAATGCTTTAGGCATGCACTTAATTTACTATCGTGATTGTGTACACGTTCGTGTGACATAATCATGATTCTCAAAATAAATCAAACTATGCGTTCGTGCGACTCTGGCCAAAAACAATCTTGATATTAATAAAGCGTAATTAATTGTGTACACGTACGCGTGACATGATTTTAGCGCACTAAATAAACAGATTTATGCACATGTGATCTGTTTCAAAGATAAATGTTAACGCCATAATTAAAAGTGATAAAAGGTAAAATGTACATAGGTTCTAAAAAATGCGTAATTAAACAAATTAACTAAGCCAGGTACGATTAAAAGCAACGGTGATAAAACCACGGAACTCGGGAGTGCCTCACATCATCTCCTGGATTAATAGAATTTCTTACCCGGTCTTCTGTGTTTCGCGGACCGTAAAACAAAGTCAATTTACTCGATTTAGGATTTTAAATAAACCGGTGACTTGAGACACCATAACAATTATTTCAAGTGGCGACTCAAATTAAATAAATAATTTTATTTCGAATATATCATTTTAAATAAAAAAATTTATATTCTTCGGAAAAAGGAGGTGTGACAGGGTCAGAATACTAACATGGCACCAGAAGTATCCTATTTCTATATATCACCCTAACAAGAATATAATGACTTTAAAACCCAAAATCAAGTTCAAAAGCCTACAAACTCAAATGACCTATTTAAGATAATTTAACTTTTTGAACAATCAAATATTGGCACAATTTGGATCCAGCGCGCTCAGCCAAATAAGGGAGCAGCCCAATTCAGCCACTAAGACCTAAAATAGTCCAAATGGTATGTCATCGCCATTTTTATATGTGGTTATTAAAAAATAGGTAGCTGTCGTAAAGTTATTGAAAAAATTTAATGCAAAAATAAGATCTGGATAAAAATATATAGTTGCTGCTCACTTCCTTGAGGTACAAGTTTTGCTATTCTTTTATGTCTCATAGAAAGGCTAGAACATTTTTTTGGTTTACATTTAATTAAATTAGTTACTGATGATATTTTCTATTTATCTTCTTGTGTGGGCAGGGGCTTTATTTTACTGGGATAATTAAATATCTTGATCATTGAACAGTTACTAAGTTTAATTGGAGTTGATGAATAATATTTTTTAACTCCTTTTGTTTTGTTTATTTGATAAGCTATTTCTTCTTTTTTGTTTTTCCCTTGGCATGCATTGCCTCAGAGATACATACAATTCCGACGGCGAACTTGCGATCTTTTTTTTTTTTTAAAAAGACTATGAACATGGATAAATGAGTGAAAACGTCAGTTAGGAGAGTTATGTCAGAAGGGTGGTACTAGGAACTTTTTTTGAGAAAAATATGGATGGAAGTGCGGCGAGTCGTTCACGTAAAAATCAGCTATATTATCACTTGAACGAATCTGTTGCACATTGATATCATCATTCTTTTGAAGATCATGTGTGAAAAATAACTTCAGTGAAATATGTTTTTGTCCTATCTCCTTTTATGAATCCTCCCTTCAATTGGGCTATGCATGCTGCATTGTCTTCATACAAAATCGTGGGTAGTTTGTAACACTTCAAACCACATTTGTCTCGAATAAGATGTATTATGGACATCAACCACACACATCCTCGACTTGCTTCATGAATGGCAATTATCTCAGCATGATTAGATGAAGTAGCCACGATCGATTGCTTAGTCGATCGCCAAAATATGACAGTGCCCCCACATGTAAACACATAGCATGTTTGAGATCGAGCCTTGTGTGGGTCAGATAAATATCTAGCATCAGCATAACCAACAAGACCGGGACTACAATTATTGCCATAAAATAAGCCCATATCAGTAGTTCCTTTTAGATATTGTAATATGTGTTTGATTCTATTCCAATGCCTCCTTGTAGGAGCAGAGCTATATCTTGCTAAGACATTAACTGAAAAAGTTATGTCATGATTTGTTGTATTAGCAAGATACAATCAATTGCACTAAGATATAGTACTTCGGGACCAAGTAGCTCTTCATTCTTTTCTTGAGGTCGGAATGGATCCTTATTCATATCAAGTGATCGAACAACCATCGAAGTACTTAATGGATGTGCTCCATCCATGTAAACTGTTTCAGTACCTTTTATATGTAGGCAGATTGATGAACAAAAATTACGTTTGCTAAATGTTCAATTTGCAAACCAAGATATAATTTTGTCTTTCTGAGATTTTTCATCTCGAATTCTTTCTTTAAATAATCAATTGCCTTTTGCAGTTCTATAGGAGTTCCAATAAGGTTTATGTCATCAACATATACGGCAAGTACAACAAATTCCGATGTTGTTTTATTTATAAAACACATGGACAAATGTCATCATTTATATAACCTTCCTTTAATAAATAATCACTAAGACGATTACACCAAATACGTCCTGATTGCTTTAGACCGTACAAAGATATTTCCAATTTGATTGAAAATATTTCCAGGGATTTGAATTATGTGCGTTAGGCATTTTAAATCCCTCGGGAATTTTCATGTATATCTCATTATCAAGTGAGCCATAAAGGTAGGCGGTAACCACATCCATTAAATCCATATCAAGCTTTTCATGGACAGCAAAACTAATGAGATAAAGGAATGTTATAGCATCCATAAGGGGTGAATATGTCTCTTCATAATCGATATCAGGCCTTTGTGAAAATCTTTGTGCAACAAGGCGTGCCTTATATCTTTGTACCTCATTGTTATCATTCCTCTTGCATACAAAGACTCATTTATAGCCAACAGGCTTAACACCATTAGGTGTTTGGACTACAGGTCCAAAAACTTCACATTTCGCAAGTGAATTCAACTCTGATTGGATTGCTTCTTGCCATTTTGTCCAATCACGTCTTTGTCGACATTGTCCAACAGATTGAGGTTCAAGATCCTCACTATCCTGCATAATGCTATATGCAACAGTATATAACATAATCCACCACTATATCCACTCGATTCAAATTTGTCTCAATATCGATTGGATTTACTGATATTTCCTTATTTTCTTGAGTCTCAGGCTCAGTGGTTTCTTCATGAATCTCAGAATTTATTAAATCATGGATTTCTTCGTGAGACTCTTTCGTAGTATCATTTTGATAATTTATTTTTATTTTTCTAGGATTTCGATCCTTAGAACCTAATGGTCTGCCACGTTTTAGGCGTACTTTTAACTCATTAGCTATGACACTAGAAGATTGTCCAATAGGGACATCAATACGGATTGGAACATTCTCTGCAGGGATATGTGATTTTGTTATCCTTTTCAAATCCGTAAATGCGCCTGGCATTTGATTTGCTATTCTTTGTAAATGGATAATCTTTTGCACCTCTTTTTCACAAATAGTGGTACGTGGATCAAGATGAGATAATGATGGATTTTTCACAAAATTTCCCATTTGGTTTCACCAATTTCTCCCCATAATTTTGCGAAAAGTGTCTCATCGAATCGACAGTCTGCAAATCGAGAAGTGAATAAATCCCCCGTTAATGTTTCAAGATAGCGAATAATGGAGGGCGATTCAAACCCAACATATATTCCTAACCTTCTTTGGGGACCCATTTTGGTGCGATATGGCGGTGCTACAGGCACATATACTGCGCATCTAAAAATTCTTAAATGGGATATATTAGGTTCATGACCCAAAATAATTGAAACGGGAAATATTTATGATAATTTGTCGGTCTGAAACGAACTAACAGAAGTGGGTAGCCTCATTTTCATAAGTAACGGTCTTGCTATCAATTGCAGATGTTTAATTAAAGACTCTGCAAGACCATTTTGAGTGTGAACATGAGCTACAAGATGTTCCACTTTTTATCTCAATTGATAAGCAATAATCATTAAATAGTCTAATAGACTTAATTGGATTATCGGAAAATTGTGCCCGTAATCGGATTATTTGTGCCATTAATTTTGCAAATGCGAGGTTGCGAGATGACAATAGGCACACGTGAGACCATCTAGAAGATGCATCTATTAAGACCATAAAATATCTGAATGATCCACTATGTGGGTTAGGTCCACAAATGTCCCCTTGTAAACGTTCCAAAAACGCAGGGGACTCAATCCCAACCTTTGTTGGTGATGGTCTAATAATTAACTTGCCTTGATAACAAGAAGTGCAAGAAAATTCATTATTTAAAAGAATCTTTAAATTCTTTAATGGATGACCATTTGAGTTTTCTATAATTCGTCTCATCATAATTGATCCAGGATGTCCCAATCGATCATGCCAAAGTACAAATATATTGGAATCACTAACCTTTTGATTTACGGTAGAATGTGTCTCAATTGCACTAATTCTTGTCCAATACAGGCCACAACATAAAGATGGGAACTTTCAATAACCCTCTTTTGGCCAGAGACATTCTTGGTACTGATGAGATATTCCAGATTATTCTCATCTATTGTCTCAATATGATATCTATTTCGGCGGATATCTTTAAAACTCGACAAGTTCCTCTTGAACTTGGAGGAGAACATTTCATTCTCTATGATAATTATTGTTCCCTTAGGAAGAGTTATAGTAGCTCTTCCAGAGCCTTCAATTAATTTACTACTACCAAAAATTGTAGTAACATCTGCCTTACACATACTTAAATGAGAGAAATATTTCTTCTCTTTGAATGTTGTATGCATCATACATGAATCAACTAAACAAATATTTTTACAATTCAACTTTGATCCAAGTTTGCTTTGTGGAATATCCATATTTTCTTCCCATGGATTGATATACATAAAGAAATATATGAATAAATATTAGTATTTTCAAAGATAAAAGAAAAGAAACAAAGTGAAGTCAATAACTCAATAGTGTCTTATTCAATAAGTGTGATGATAATTTTCTTTAAGACACAATCTTTGGTTGAACAACTTAATTAGAAAATAAATATTGCATTTTAATAAAAATTTCAAATAGTGTCAATTGATTTAAAATCAATCATTTATTGAAATATTTTTGCAAATAGTCACGCCAGTCTGTAAGACACCTTTTCGTTTGTAAATTTTTGCAAATTTTCGTTTGCAACTGATACTCAAACTTTATAATTTTTTTTTCCGTTTGCAAGTTTTTTCATGTTTGCAAAGTTTTCATTTGTAATAAAAAAAAAATTCTTTTTCGTTTGCAAGGTTTTCTTTCGTTTGCAAAGTTTTCGTTTGTAATTTTTTTTTTCGTTTGCAAAGTTTTCAACTCTTAACATAAATAACGGATATTGATTATGAATTTTGACCATTCTCAAATTTTATTCAGTGACATATTATACTAATTCGACATACTAATTAAAATTACTACTCATGTAAACTGCGATAATTACATGATATTTATTCACTAACTAATACCAATAAGCAAAATAAAATAAAATCAAACTACTCAATCTTCTTTAACCATAGATCCATCACCGATCAAGTGGTCTATTTTTCCATCAGGGCGCTCAAAGAAGTCTGTCACATCTAAGTGGGTGATGTCAAAATCATTGTCAGAGACAAAATTGGCTTTAGGGCCTTTATTCTTTAGAGATGCTTGATAAAGCTCAACCAAATTGTCTTGGTACACGACAAATATTTGTCCAGTGCCATTTTCCACCGCAACGATAACATTCAGTTTCCGAACCATTTGCCTTTGGCTTCTCAATTTTTCCTTTCCACTTTTAGTGGTTATTTTTCTTTGGGAGTGATTAACACCAGGGAAATTACTTCCTTGTCCACGGCTAAGACCACGACCACGACTATTAATAGGCCTTTCCCACGCTTAGCATAATGGGAATACACCTCATCCACTTCAGGCAATGGTGTAGACCTAGTGAGTCGATTTTCGTGATTTCTCATGAGAAAATCGTTACGTTCAGCCACAAGGAGAAGAGAAATCAACTCAGAGTACTTCTTGAAACTTTTCTCTCGAGAATGTTGTTGCAAGACCATATTGGAGGCATGAAACGTTGTGAACTTTTTTTCAAGCATACCATAGTCAGTGATAGTATCTCCACAGAGTTTTAATTTAGAAGTACTTCTAAACATCGCAGAATTATATTCAGAAACATACTTAAAGCTTGGAGCCTTAGATGAGCCCAATCATATTGTGCTTGTGGAAGAGTCACCAACTTTAAGTTGTCATGTCTTTCCTTTAAGCCATTCCACAAAATAAGTGGATCTTTGACTGTGAGATATTCAATTTTCAACCCTTCATCAAGGTGATGACGCAAGAAAATCAAGGTCTTAGCACAGTCTTGGGTAGATGCTTTATTTTTGTCTTTAATGGCGTCTCCAAGACCATTGCATCTAAATAGATTTCAGCATCCAACACTCATGTCATATAGTTCTTGCCCGAAATTTCAAGGGCAACAAACTTTCTTTTCATAATGTCAATCATAATTAAAAAGAGGAGAAAAGTTATATCTTAATCTTCTCAAAGAGCTTCTTGAGACGGTAGAGTCTCGTGCTGATAACGTGTTATAAAAAAAAAAGAACAATATTGCAGAGAAAGATATGGAGAAAATTCTTATTGAATTTTGGGATAATTTATAATGGGGTAAAGCTCCTTTATTTATAAGAAAAAAATGATTTAACCACAAAGTAACTCTCTAAAAGATAGACATTCACTTTAAATAGAATTCTATGTATAACAGGTGAATATATATTAACTACTATATAATAAGAGAAGCTCCCCCGTACGATGAAGGCTAAAATAGTAATTATATAAAATTATAACTTCAAGGGTTAACGTCATCTTGCCACAGTTTTTATCACTGACGCACTTTTGCCCTTACCTTTATGAGTTTATCACATTAGTTGCACCTTTTACTTACAGAAACTGAGCAATGTTTGAGCCCTTTTCGGTAATCAGTTCTTTAAAGAGTCTCTTTTTCATCGGATAGCAGAAGTGACCGCCTAAAACCCCCGAAAATTTTTGGTACCAGTCATATTTAAATCCTAAATCTAAGTTCGTCTGCGCTCTCTCGATCACCGCCCCTTTTTATTTAGTTTGAAAAGTACCAATTCTGAGTTGAAGAAAACAATTACAAAGAAATAGCCCAAACAGTGGTACGACCAAGGGAATTTCTGTCGTTGCAGAGTGGGTAAAATTTGACGTGTTATTGTTCCAGTGTTTTGTGGACAGACCCACATTGCAAATTGGCTTCTGTGAATTTCGGAAGGGTTTTAGTTCTCTCTTAATTTCCTGTGCCTCGCAGTGCTTCTTCTTCTTCTTCTTCAGCTTTTCTCTGTTTGCTCTTTTTCTCTTCCCATGGTAGGTTCTTTTTCTATCTTTTTCTTTTTATTATGGGATTTCCTTTTTTGTTCATTTTGTGTTTGATGGTTCTTTCAATTTTTGTTGTTTCGTTTGGTATAAGTGTTGTAATCTTGTTGCATGCATCTATTTCTTTCTCATGAATGCCATCTTCGCAAATTTCTTTGGTATTTACATCTATTCTTCCCCTATCCTGAAAGAATATTCGTTGCTGCCTCTCATTTCCCTTGGATTCTAATTACGTCTTCCCCTTTTGATGGGTTTTTCTTCACAATTTATTTTTTTTAAATTCTGAGTTTTTTCATTTTTAGTGATTCTTCACCTTTGTTTTTGACGTGGTTTTTTTGCATATTTGCTGAATTCTCATGTTTAGGCATTTACGTTTACTTCGAGATGAAAGTAAATCAATTGTAAAGACGTGAGGGAGCAGAGGAGACTTCATATCTCAAAAATGTATATATCTGTGTGGGAAATTGCAATGTAATTGTAGTGCAGGTAACCCCGAGGTTGTTGAAGAAGAAGCTAACTCTCATCATCTTTCAAATAATCAGAGAAATAAGAAGAAGGAAATCTCAATCAAAGAAGAAGAAGATGGGGTGTCTTAGACACAAATGAAGATTTCGGACAAAACAAAGTTTGATAAAAGATCGTCCAATCAATTAAACTTTACACGTGGAGCTTTCTCAGAGAATCACATGGTGGTTGATTGATTAAATCCTGACACTGAAGTGTGTCATTACATCATTTTACCTATCAGATAAAACCTCACATGTGTGAGGTGTGTGAATATACATTGTAAAGAATAATAGTGGTTAATTAGTTACATCATATCCTAATAGAATTTTGACAAGTGTACAACTTTTATTCTTTATAGATAGGATGAATTGTATATATAGATTGTTCATTACACAATCAAAGACACAGAAAATTTCTAAAACATTGTCTTCTTCCTTTATTCAGCAAACATGGTATCAGAGCAGTGAAAGCTCGATTCATTCCTTTGCTTCTCGTTTCAACTCATTTTCTCCTTCTCTATCTCATCCCATTTCCTTCCTTCATATTCATCATTACCATGGCAGAATATCACTCATACAGGATTTGGAAATGGAGTAACCTTCGATCCAAATCACCCCTACTTCCTCCACTGTCTGATGCACCTGGCATGACCTTAGTAAATGCAACCTTTACTGGAAGAGGTTTCCAAGGTTGGATAAGGTTTGTGCTAATTGCACTTTCAACCAAGAATAAAATAGGCTTCATCAATGGCACATGTCCACTCACGGCTGCTACTTCCAAGGATTTCCAACCTTGGAGTAGATGCAATGACATGGTAACTTCTTGGCTTCTAAATTCCCTTTCAAAAATACATTGGAGATAGTGTTATCTACTCCAAGTCTGCCAAGGATTTATGGAACATCCTTGAACACAGGTTTGGAAAATCCAGTGGTGCCAAAGTCTATCACCTGCGCAAAGAATTATCAGGATTAGTTCAGGGAACAACTGATATAGCAGGATACTTTACTAAACTCAAAATGCTGTGGGATGATCTAGATTCACTGAACTGTGATATCAAGTGCTTGTGCACTTGCATTTGTGAGGGAAAGTAGAAATTAGAGAAATCATTAGAGGATGAACGACTCATCCAATTTCTCATGGGGCTAAACGACTGTTATGTACAAGCTAGGGAAAACATTTTGATGATGAGTCCCCTGCCAAACATTAATCATGCATACTCTTTGGTTTTACAAGATGAGAACCAAAGAGAGATATATACAAATCCCTTAATTGCTACTGATTCTTCTACATTCATGGTGGGAAATCAAGGGAACTCTATGTCACAGGGAAATTATCAACAGAAACATGGGAAGCTAACTCACCTCTCACAACCTCAAAGAACCCCTACACAGAAACCTCTTAACCTGCCTCAAAAGAACCCAAGTTTCAAAGGAAAAAAAATCCAAATTCAACCCTAATGCTTCCAGCACCTACTGTAAAAAGGTAGGACACACAGTCAATGACTGTTATAGAATCATAGGGTTCCCTGATGATTTTGAATTTACCAACACTAGAGGAGGTCAGTTTCAAGTTAAAAGCAATGGAGTATTTTCAGCTGACACAACAGAAGAACAGAACAACACTAGCAATGACACCTTATCTCATCATCTGTCCAAGGATCAATTTTCACAATTGATGCAACTTATCAAGCAAGTTAAGGTTGGGGAGGCAGGGAGTTCTACTCCAGAAATCAATGCAAATGTTGTGGCTGGTACTATTATTAAGTATACTGGTTCATGTTTTTCAGTTTTTAATTCTAGCACCTAGATTATTGATTCAGGGGCTTCAGAACACATGTGTTTTGACTCTAATGTCTTTATTTTTTTAACCCCATTGCCTACTCCACTACACATTAATCTTCCTAATTATTTCAAGCTTACGATCACTCATGCAGGCAGAATCCCCTTATCTTCAGAATTTATCCTGGAAAATGTTCTGCATGTCCCAAGTTTTAGATATAACCTGTTGTCTGTTAATAAGTTTTGTATACAGTTTCATTGCATCATTTCACTCACTCCTAGTCAATGTCTGTTGCAGGACCCTTTAATGAAGAGGCCTAAAGTTTTTGGTGAAGCAAAGGAAGGGCTATACTTGTTGGAGCCTAGAGGAATTAGTTATAGTACTCAATCAAGTGTAGTTCCTTTTTCTCTTCACAGTAGTACTACAGTGCAAACTCTAATGTAAGTCTTTGGCACAACAGATTGGTGCATTTGCCTTTCATACAATGAAACAATTCAATTTTATTTCAAACATTTCCAATTCTGATTGTTTTTGTGATACATGTCCTAGAGCTAAA
>ML379174.1:0-116844 GCA_005239525.1 Nicotiana knightiana | reverse complement strand
ACAGTATCAGCCAAACCCATATAAAAATGCTGCCCCAACATTTGCTCAGGAATGCCATGATGTAGACAGATAACCATCATACTCTTAAATCTTTCCCATGTCTCTTGTAATGTTTCTACTAGTTTCTGTCTAAAGCTCAAGATTTTATCAATTTGTTGAGCAGTTTTGTTGGGTGGATGAAACTTGTTCACGAACTGCTTGACTAACTCCTCCCATGTGGTGATGGAATTGATGGGGAGTGAGTTAAGCCAAGTCTGGGCAGCACCAGTCACTGAGAATGGAAACAACAACAATTTTATTGCTTCCTGAGTGACGTTTGGCTGCCTTTGAGTTTTGCAAATCGACAGGAAGTTCTTTAGATGCTGCTGGGGGTCTTCACTGTACGACCCTGAGAATAGCCCTTTGTTCTGCAACAGGTGCAGCATATTATTTGTAATCTGAAAGGACTCGGCCTGTATTTGAGGAACCAATATCGCTGTGGCCAAATTCTCAGCTGTGGGTTGTGCCCAGTCGTATAAAGGAGCTTCAGCGACTGGGTCCACCACATCATCCCCATTATTATTCCGGTTGTGTTGATCTTCCATGTCGGTTTCAATTTGTTGTTGATGATTGCTTTTTTGGTTGATCCGGTTTATGGTTTTTATGGTCCTGAAAACTTTCTCAGGGTCTGATAAGGCTTCAATCACTTCACCAGTCCTCGATGAGTTTCTAGGCATGCACCTGCAACACTTAGCAAACGTTAAACGTTCAATGTGAAAACGAAAATTTTAAAGAAAATTGACTATGTTTCAGAATTTTGTATTTTTTTCAACTCAATTGATAATACCGTTAATTCCCCGGCAACGGTGCCAAAATTTGGTTACGCTCAACTATGTCTTATAGAAAGACTAAACGGGCGCTGCAAATATAATCTTGGTATTACACCCAAAGTCGATCCCACAGAGAATTGTACGTATCAGTTGAGTCTATAAAATACTAAACTAGTGTTTAATCAATTTTCTCAAGACTTTTGAATATCAATTTTTGTTGTTTAACTAATTCTACTAACAATAATAATTATAATAAACTAACAAGTAACTAACAATTTTGATGTAAACAATGATAATAAAGGTCTAAGGTTATGGTTTCCCCCGTTGGTGAATTCTTTCTCGGATACTTCTTATAGCTTGATTAATCGTCTCTATCAATCATAAACACTCTATCTACCATAAATCTCTCTCAAGTAGTTATGATAATTTACTAGATGCATTCTCTCAAGTTACCCTAGCTAGATTGCATTACAGTTCACTTAGATTGCACCCGAAGTATCGTTATCTCTAATCCAACCTCTAAACCCTCGGTTATGACTTTCGTCTATACTCTGGGAGTGGTGTTGTTCAAACAATTACCTAAATATGCACTCTCTCTCAAGTAGATACATAATAAATAGGCACAGCTAATTGAGGGCCCTTCAATCAACTACAACAAGAACGTAGTTGAACAAATAGAGTTTAATCAACCAATCAAAGCTATATTAATATCACAATAAGTTTATTCCCCAACGGGTTCCACAAGAAATTAGCTAAACAAATTCATAAGAATAAAATCTAAAACAACTTGCATAATTAAACTACAAAGTAAGGAAGAAAATATGTACAAATTGATGTTTTGCCTTCGATTCACTCTAAACTCGAATCTCTGTGTATCCCTGTGAATCTCTCTTTTTAGTTGTGTTTTAGGAGTCTATTTATAGGTTTAGGGTGAACCCTAACCGTGTAGGAGACTTCTATTTCAATTAGAAAACACTTAAACCCGTCAAAACTCGATTTCTGGCCGAACTGGGGACCCTGGCATTTGGACCCAAGGGCTGGCGTTTCAGCCCTAACGCCTGGCTAACGCCAGGTACGGCTGGCTGTTTGGCTCTGTCGCCCGGGTATCGCCCGGGTGTCTCCTTTCGCGTATTTTTTGACGTATTTGCATCCTTTTAGCTCCGTTTCCATCTCCGGTTCACCTACACATGAAATAAACTCCATTAAGCACATAACAAGTATATTTTTATCATTAATGCGCATAAAATTTAAGGTATATCACATGTTAAACTATGCAATTTAGTCTCGCATCAGACCATGATGCATACACAATAAATCAGAGTAAGGTTATATAGAGGTCTAGACTGGTACCCTCAAGCGGACAACTTGAGGGGGAAAGGCACGGAACCGTCGACTGCATCGCTGATCGACTAGTTTTACCGCAAATAAGCCTTTCCGAATTCAAAGGGATGATATATAGGAAGAGCGCAATCACTCACCAACTGTTGCTATCGTATTGATAATGCACGAGTGGAATATGATGTTGAGCATGATTTATGCAGCAGAAAATAGCACGTTGTCACGTATTTGCACGTTAATAATAATAATAATAATAATAAATACGGTATTTAATAATTGAAAAGGCGTTTAAAAAAAAACAAAAGAGAATAGTCAGTTTCCATAGTAAAGAGTAATAAAACAAGAAAGAGAAATCGTAAATGCTTAAAAAAATAGGAAAACAAATTCACATAAAGTGGGGAAAGGGGAAGGGTGTGCAAGTATTAACAGAATAAATCATGCTTAAAGACTAATTCACAAAAAATCAGGTTCGTTATGGTAGGATCCTAAGGGTTATCCCCAACAGAGTCGCCATGCTGTCGCGCCCCCTTTTCTCGCAAAATCGGGTTTCGACATTTCTGAGACAACTCCCTTCCTTTTGGGATGGGATATGGGATTTGAAGAGTCGCCATCTAACGGATTAAGGTGCGTTAGGGCACCTAGTAATTAATTCATGAAACTAGTTTGCATCACCAGAGATCGGGTAAGGGCTCGAAATTACCTTGAGGGGAAGGTGTTAGGCAGTTCAGGTCCACAACAGTGGGTCCCAACCGAACTTAATTAAGCGAATTAGTCTTTAAAGGAAAATATATCAATTTAGACAATTATTATTTTAAAACAAGAAATAAAGGGGTCCTAAGTTTTTTAGCCTGTAGGATCATTTATGCAATACTTGATAACTTTCCCCAGGTTGGGGTGCTACAAATAGTATTAGCGCACAGGTCATCATCTCCTTTACTACCAAATTACTATCTTTCACTTGTTACTTAGCGTTCTAGTAGCTTCTAACTCGTGCCTTATGCGTGCACTACCCGTCCCTTACCTATGGTCCTGGAGGTGTTTAGGACCTCTATTTAAGGTAGTTCTACACTGACCTAGGTTGCTAAAAAATGAGAAAGCTAAGCGACAAACAAAAATTCAGATAAGACTGTCACATAAGGAGAAAATAGGGGCCAATGTTACCCTCCAAAAGTAAACAAAAAGCACGCAACTCCAACAAATAACTTTTATTAATTTAAGACCCTATAGGCAGGATATAAGGGTGAGCATAAACATAACATAAGACATCAGTTAATTAAAGTGAGTAGTGGTACCTATTAGTTTGCCTACTGATTTTTGTTAAAACTCTGAATCTGGGCAAACTTCAAGCAACACTAAATCACAGTTCTTTTTAGCCCCAGATTTCCTATAGGTTTGCCTAAGTGATAACCAGAATGGCATCCTATAGGCATGGTATCTAAAATTGTTAATTATAGACCTATAACATAGTTTACAAACGAGTTACTGATTTTGACAGACAGGTTTTTATATCTTTAGATCCTATAGGCATGCTTTCTACTTTTGCAGAATTAGTTAACTCCTATAGGCATGGTTTTTAAGTACTGAGACTGATTACAAGAATGGTTTCTAAACTTACAACTGATTTACTATATAAGCACAATATCTATTAGTTTAAATCCTATAGACATGATTTCTAGGTTTTGAAACCGATTCCTTTTATTCCTGTAGGCATGTTATCTAAGTCACAACTGATTTTTTATTTTCTATAGGCATGATATCTATTAATCACATTGGGCAGAATTTTTTAAAAACAAATTGACAGGAAAATTTCTTAGCTCAAACAAATAGGATCCTATATACATGACCACTAATGCACACCGACATTGGAAATATGTGTAGATCCTAAGAACATGGATTCTAATGCAGAATTACCAAAAGACCTATAGACAATGTCTTTAATATGCATGACCAGAAACAATCAAGAAAAGATCCTATAGGTAGATTTTCTAAACGATTAGCAACACACAATCAACACAATAGCTCTATGGACATGATTTCTACCCAAGTTTTCAACAAAGATATATAAAACCCCCCAGCTTTTTACTAATAACCCCAGATGTGTTATTACAGAAATTATTACATCTCAATACGAATGATTCACATAATACTAATCATTACACTATAGGGAGCCTTAGCATGCCCAACGTCAACCTAGAAACCAGGCCTTCAAGCAAGAAAGCAAGTATGAAGTACATGTGGTCCATCCATGATACACAAAGTGGGCTTCTAGTGTGTCAAAATTCCCAAGGGCCTCAGGGACCCTGGGCAATGCTCACACCAGAACCCTTTTTAGAGAAACAGTTTGTGAAAGATTGGAAGACCAGCCCCAAGGTGTCAGAGTTCGGAGAAGTCTCAAGGACCCTAGGCAGTGCTCACATTAGGGGTGGTTGGAACCTAGATAACTAAAAGTAGAAGTTTGAAAATAGTATATAACAGGTAGAGGGACAGTTTTTTGAAAAAACAATTTAATTTTCAGAAGTGAATAGGTCCAAACCACATAGTTGCAAGCAGAACTAGGCCAAGAAATAAACAATCACATGGTTTTAAACAGATTGGTACTTATTCACACTAAGTATTCATACTAGTACTTAAAGTGATTTACAAAGAGCAGGGACACTTTCAGCTAACAGACATGATTGGCTACACATGTTTGCAATATCTAAACATGCTCAGAATAGGGAACACATAGCTGAACCAAACAAGGTTTCATATTACTGAGGATTACTTAGTTCATTAATTACTACTTGGTGAAATCATATAGACATGTATTAAACAGGAAACATGCTGAAGTTTGGGATAATTAACCAAACAAACACATATAGTAGGATACAGTAGTGGCATGCTAGTTTCAGAAGGAAGTAAACAAGTATCATGGATCAAACAGAAGCATATTGAAATTTGAAATATACTAACCATATAGTCATATAGAGCAAAACGAGATAAAAAGGATTAGGGCATAGCAGTTGGGAAGGAAATGGTTAGGAATCATGTGTCACATAGAAGCATGTTGTATTTCTGTAATAAACTGACTACGTAAGCATATAAAATAGAACAAGAGAACAGTTTTAGGGCATACCAGTTAGGGGGAGAGTAGACAGGAAGGTGAAGGCAATCAGAATCCAAGAGTCTAGCCTTGGCTTTCAGTCGGCTAGACAATGCAGCAATATAGAAAGAACTTAATAGTGTGTTATGGGTGTGAGTGTGGGTTTGTGAGCCTGAGCTTGTGTCTTAGCGTGTATTTCAAAATCAGAACAATGAAAGGTTTATATGGCATACAGTAGAGTAAACCAAATAAGGTAGGAAAATCAAGGGTACACAAATAAGGCATGCAACATCAATTAACCAATTAATTAGGGTTAAACACCAATCAATTAAGAGAACAGAATCCTGAAAATGTCACTTAAATTATGGAGAAATCTCATACAAAATCAATTATCAGACAAGATTGAGGTTTAGTAAGGTAAGCAATATGTCTAGAGACCATTTATAGGTCGGTCGCAATAATCAAAGCCCAGAAATCAAGCCAGTAATACAATTAAGGAAAGTAGTGTGAGCATTTGATTTTTCACCCACCATATACTCCTACAAAATTCAACAAAAATTTGTGAATTATTTTTGCATTGCATATTCATAATTCATCCTTTAAAATTATTTAAATTTGCGTAATTAGGCGCATCATTATAATCAAGGAATTATATATTCATTATTTGTAATTAATTGAATAAAATAACAAACAGATGATAATTATTTGATGTAATGTAGTTTTAATAACTAATTCCTAAATTTAGTCATTTTTTCGAACAAATTGTGAAAATTGATTTCTTTTAAAATATATGAGTGTCAAATTAATTATTTTACCCTTAATTTATTTTCCAATTAATATATAATTAGACTAAGTTAGAATTAATTATTACATTTTTGTGGAGTTTTAAGTTAATTTAAATTAATTAAGTAGTTTAGATTAGTTTTAAAAAAAAGAATTAATTGTGACCTGGTCTAGAAATACCCAGGACCAATCCCTATCTCTATACACTCAAATGAACCAGCCCAAATGCCCCTCCAGCCCAACCCAAACGTTGCCTAGTCCAAACCCCCTGTCTCCTAAACGACCCCGCTTAATGCCCTGCTTCATCTCCAACCGTTGGATCTTCTTGATCCAACGGCTCACAACCCCCAACCTTTAAGTATAAGACTATTCCAATAAAAACCCCCCTACCCTCTCAAACTCAAAGTCTAACACCCTCCCAAACACCCCTGCCTATCTCTCTCTTTCTCTCTAAGCCAGAAACCTTAGCCGCTCTAGGTTTCCGCCTCCCGGAACTCACCTATAGGCGGCGGACCACAACCAAATGACCCCAAATATTCACCAAACAATCTCTTTGCCATCCTCAGCATCCTCCCACCATTTGTTTCTTCAAAAAATCAGCAAAAAATCCCCAATTTCAGATCTAAGAACCCGAAACCCTAACCTTTCTTCTACAAGATGACTCGAAGACTTTTAATGACTCTAACCTACACGGATCGATAGCTCTCAACGAGGGCTATTGATTTATGTGGGTTTGAGTCATTTTCAAACCTTCCGGAGTCCGGCCAAGGTCCGGCTATTTCATTCTTTTTCGGCCAAAATCCCTTTAACGGGTATCCACCACTCCCTTTCATGTGTTCTTGATTGATAACATCATTAGGCCGTAGTTTACTCACTGTCTTCCTTCATTACATCACTGTTGTTTGATTCCATTTACCTGTTCATATTTTTCTTTTTAAAAAAAAACCCCAAATGTATTTAGCTTAAGACTCTTTATCACTGTTTTGCGTGATTTAACTGTTTAGGTTTTGTATTTTTTTTCTACTTATCGTATAACAAAGAGTTAGTATTAGGTTTCAATTTTCTTTTCTTTGCTGATTTTCAGGCGTCTGTGTGTTTGTGGATTTTTTGTCAAGAAATGAACATGAACGAACTAATTAATTGAATCTCTGAACTCATAAGCCTTTATTGTAGTAGTTGTCAGCTTGTGTATTGATTGAGGTTGATGTTTGATTTTGCTGCCTATGTTATTAGTTGAAATTAGATGATAATCTCCAATTAATCATAAGTTTAGTTTCAACTCTTAGGTTAGATTGGCATATTCAAATAACCTAAACAAACTAATTCCCCCTAGGCTCAAGTGAAACTTAAACATATTATAATACAAGTAAACTGACCAAGTCTAACAACTTAGTTAATTCTCATTAATAACCCAAAATCCTAAACAATTTTGAAATAAGTTAATAATTAGAAAATAATTAACTAATTAGCTTAGAACTCAATTCTAAAACAATGTTTGGTCATGGTTTAACCTAGACTTATCAAGACTAATTTAGTTAGCAATAATTTCCTATAATCACTTGTTTAATAGGTTAACCTAGTCTAATAGTCTCTTAAGTAGTTAAATAAATTCTAAAAGCTGTCTAAGATAGTTAGTTCGGGGTTAATCAACTAAAACAAATTAGTTAACCTAGACTTAATAGTTAGTCAAGTTTATGATTTTAGTAATTGATTTGGATTAACCAAGCCAAATCAGTTAGCTTAGGTTAGGGAATTAAGTTGATTGACTCACATTAATTAACAAGATAAACCTATTTAACTAATAGGAACTTAATCAATTAACCATTAACTAGTTTGACTCAACCATAGTTAAGAATAACTAGTAGTCACCTAAAGAACATAACTAGGGTTAGGTAGCTAGAGTTAAATAATAACCCAAGTGAGTTTAACCTTAATTACCCAATGGTAAATTCAGGGACTCTAAGGGGTACTTTAGGTAACTCAGTTTAGGAAATCAGGCTCTTAAGGTTAAAAGGGTATTTTCTAAAGAGGAAAGCTCTAGAATAGGGGTAGCTGTCCCAAAGATAGGGTTGACAGCTGCCCTATGTACTATTGAGTGTTGTTTTTCAGCTTTTTGGATAGGGAATATTCCAAAGAATATCCCATTCCCATATATCCTATAAATAGACCCTCTTTCTAGAGATGAGGGGGTTACCTTTTTTTTACACTCTTTGAGCTGCCGGAATACAGAATCCTCCTTATTCAGAAATACTTTTTCCATTCAAAAGGTTTTGAAAAAGAAGAGTATTATTAGAAAAAATCTGATTTCTTTTTTGAAAACAAGTTCATAAATAGATGGCCTAGTTCAACTGCTATCTTCTCTTTTCTGGATTTTGGATTTCTAGAAGTTTTCTTCAAATATTCATACTCAAGATTTCAGGGTGTATTCTTGCTGGACTGTATGGTTTTCTTTGGGTTTTTGTTTTTTGTTGCTGATCTCTCTTCTTTCTTGCTGTTCATTTTTCATACTTGACCTTTATTTGGTCAAGTATCTTTGCTGTTTCTCTCTTAAAAGGTATGTATTAACTCATCTCTTCTTAATGAAATTTTTTTTTGAATTGAAATCTTCTTCTTCTTCTCCCTGCTTAAACTAGCTATTCTTGATGAATGAAATCTCTTATGCTTTATATAAATATGAATGTATAGATGTTTATTAGCATATTAATGAACCCGTGAGTGTGATAAATATTGTTTTTGTTATTGATATTTCTTTGCTGGAATATTCTGTATATTTCAGGCTAAATGTATAAATGTGGTGAATATTCATAGTTCCTTATTAGGAGACAAGCTGCACGATGGTGTAGAACCTGACTTTCTCTATGGTCAGTTTCTCTCTATTAGATGTGCAGAAAACATGCTTGCAATTGAGTCTCTTTGGTCAATAAAGAGATTCGACAAGCAAGTCTCTAAGTAGGTTAGTATTTAGCACTAGGGTAGATGAGTTTGACCTTCCAATGGTCAAATTCACCCCACAGTAGTGCATAAACAGTAGCATGTCCCTGAAGTTACTTCTGCTAGGGCATAAAATAAGTAGTCGAAAGGCCTCCTACAGTAAGGAATATGAATCTCTTAAAACGATCACATTCTGTCTCTACAAAAGCCTAAAATTCAAAATTATAGTATAATTGTTAAGAGGAACAAAGATGAGATCTATGGAGTTGAATCTGACCCTTTCTATGGCCAGATTCAGTCCAGAAAAGGTCTGAATATGCTTTGTTCTTCTAAGAGCATCGTTAAGCTTTGAATCTAACCTTATTCATGATTAGATTCACCTTTTGACAATACTCAAAGGCATATCCTCAACACTGTCCAAATAGTAAAGTGTTGGACTTATAACCTTAGATTAATAATAAAAGGTGCTCTTATTTGTTGTTCTTTGTCCATTAAAGAGACTTAGTAAGCAGGTCTCCATATGGTTTTAGATTTAGGTTAATGTTGGCGTTATTGGATTAAAATCTGACACATTCATGGTCAGGTTTAGACCAAGAGAATGCATAAATAATTCTGTTTTGTTAGTGTATTTTAACATAGCATTATCAGGTTTAACTTGACCTCCTTTCATGGTCCTGTTTGGTCTGGTGGGTGCCCAACATTTAATTAGTTTGTGTGTTCTATAAATTATAAAAAGAGGGCTGCAAATGTAAGTACGAAGAATCCAGATGTGGAGCGGCTATTTAGGATTTCCATTTTTAGTTTTCTTTGGATATTCATAAAAAATGTATTTTTACCGAAGCTGTATTTTCGCTTCAGAAAAACTGTAATTCGTTCACTTATGCACTTTGGAATCTTGTAATTTAAGGGACTGGACTGTATATTCATTTTTAGCTTTTCAACTGATAGTGTTCAAACTAAATTTTAAGGCGATATTCTGGAACTTTGAATCTATGTTGCTCTAAAAAGTAGTTCAGGGACAAAAATAGGTGTTTAATCGAAAAAAAGGAGTTGGTATTCAAATCAGTCTAACACCTTCTCCCGGGTTGGTATTCAAATCAAGGTGCCCAATAATGCTACCAGAAAAAACGGAACTCAGGAATGCCTAACACTTTCTCCCGGGTTAACAGAATTTTTTACTTGGATTTCTGGTCGCAGACAAATTAAAACAGAGTCAAAATTTCCTCGGTTTGGGGATTTAAAATAAATGGTGTCCCGGAGCATCGTCAAAAATCCGGGTGGCGACTCTGAAAAACTAAAATAAATCCCAAATTCGAATAATGTCACTTAAAGTGGAAAAAATCCCTTATTACCCCTGTATTAATCCGGGGGTGGTGAAAAAGGAGGTGTGACAGCTCTGGCGACTCTGCTGAGGATCGAACCCATAATCTCTGGTTCAGGGTTCAAGAATTCAAGCTTATATAACTGTTATGTTTTGGATTTTATGTCTGATTTTATATGTTTAAACCTGACGTGCTAATTGCCATATTTACCGCTTTGATATTTATCTGAATTGGATATATACTGTGCCGAAACCCCTCTTCTCTCTGAGTCTTCTAAATCATATGGTAAGTGTGCACTTCGTGTGACTTCTTTTCTGTTACAGTCATATCCAAATTTTAGAATGAGGTAAGGACAAGTTGCAAAGCTGGTGAAGCTTCTGTATTCCCGGTACGCTGCCCCCCCGGCTCGAGCTGTTCGCTCGGGTAAGCCTGGTCTAGAACAAAACCCCAGGATTCAAACTTAGAATAACAAAACCTCATGCCGGATCCCTAGTAGGAACGCTTATTTTCATCACGTGCATTTGACTTAGGGGACTCAACACAGGGGTTGGGTCCGTCTAGGACAAGTGTACCCAAAAATAAAAGACTACCCTGATGCATCTTACCTGCTACATATGCATTTATTTGTTTCAGCTTGTGTATTGACCGGCTAAAAAAAAACAAATAGAAAAACCAAGAGTGAGGTAGAATAGAAAATTCACCTTGTTTTGAAAATCCTCGTATTTATCCCGAAACTCTACCAAAATTTCTGAAAATAATATTCCAAAACAAAATGAGTAGGTGTATATTTTTAATCAGTCAAAATTTTTCCGAACTACGCATTGTTTGATTCTCACCGGTGTGGGATACGTAGGCAACCCTCATCGGGTCCAACTCTATTATTCAAAATAAAAGGATATAGTCCTAAATAAAATTAGGTGACACCATTATAACCTGATTGCCCAAGTGGGGCACCGGAAGGCCGTTTTTGCAAAAGTAGCTGCCTGTGGTTTGTCCTTAAATTTTGACCCAATTTGAAAACACAGCCTTAAAAACTTCCTACCCGAAGTATCGAAGGGTCATATTCTCAAAAATGGTCCATTACAAAACCTTGTGCAAAAATAACACTTTTCAAAATTTTTGTGGTTTTAATCAAAAAACGAATGTGCAGGATGAATACAGTTGAAAACATTCCCTTCAGAGCAGTCGAGGAAATCCCTTTAGGACTCCATATGTGGTGGAGCAACTTGGGGGAAGCTAGTAGAAATTCTACTTTGAAAGCTTTAGGAGGACTTACTGGTCTTCCAAAAATCAAGCCAAGGTTGGACATCGTCGAGGCTCTAGTACCGTTTTGGGATACCGCCCACAACGTGTTCCACTTTTCAGACTTTGAATTGACACCCATGCTAGAGGAATAGCAGGGTATGCTGGTATCAACGACAATCTAAGAAGTCGGTACCCAGTGGAACCCAGGGCGGTGACTCCACATAAGTTCTTGGATCTGTTGAGCATTAGTCGGGACGTCCAAGACCCACACCTGTCCGAAGGTTTCTGCACTTTCTATTTTCTTTACAAACATTATGGAGATCCCCGAGGTTATGAGGCTAACATCACTGGTCTAACTCACAAAGCTCAGGCTAAATGGGAAGCCCGCCGGGGATTAGATTTTGTGGTAGCATTCTTAGGCACCTTGATTTTCCCCAGAAGTGACGGATGCATAGATATCGGGCTTGTGGGAATGGAAGATTTCATGATGAAAGAATCCAATGGCACACTTATACTGATGGTCTTAGCTGAAATTTACCATGCTCTAACAATTTTCCAATCCGGGGGAAAGTTCTTTGAGGGGTGCAACCTGCTTTTACAAATCTGGTTGATCGAGCACCTCTGTCACCGCCCAGGCTACATGAACTACGACTTATCCGGTTTGAATTGCATCGAGGAACATGGAACTCGGGTAAAGGGCTACAAATTTCCTAAGGGCACGGAAGCCTGGCACTCATACTTGAGTTCATTGACTGCCGACCAAATCGAGTGGACGTTCGGGTGGCTCCCTGTCGGCGAGGTTATCAATATGTCTGCTAAGGTTTGCTATCTCCTGTTAATGGGCCTGCGAAGCATTCATCCATATGCCCCACACCGGGTCTTACGCCAGTTGGGGAGACAACATGGTGTTCCCAATGACGAGGACTTAAGCCAACAAGCCATTGAGTTATTCCCGAGATCTGCATTTCCTGAAGGTAGGGTCCGTCAAATCTAGAACGAGTGCAGGTTTTTAGAACCTCAAACTCGAGTGAGAAATTTATCTAAAGGGGAAGTGGAGTCCGCCTACACTTCTTGGTATGGCATAAAAGGCAGAGAGCATCAAGAGCAAGAATGAACCGCAAAGAGACCCCACGTGCAACAATTCACCGAGCAAACACAAGAGCACTAGGCTTGGTTAGAAAAGGAAAATAACTACCAAGCTACCATAAGCAAGTTAGAAGCCCAGATCAGGGAAATCAAATTTGAAAACATTCTACAAACTGCCACAATTGAAAGGGAGAAAAATAGGTTAACCCAAGAAAATGAAGTTCTCCGGGCCCAGATACAGGAATTTAAAACAGCTGCTGAGAACCCAGAGAGAATCAGAACTGATGAAAGGCTTATCAACAGTCTGAGGAATAAACTGTACAGCTATGGGAATGATCTAGACAAAGCTGAAGAAGAACCGGCCAGAGTTCGGGCAAGATTAACAAGAAGTGCAGAGGAAAGAACAGAGTTTGTCCAGAGACTGAAAAGGAAATATGACCAAGAAGTCATAGGCTTGAAGGAAAAGGTGGCCATCCTTGAGAACGAAATGGCCAAATAGGCAAAAAGGTTCAAGGGGGACAGGGAACAATGCTATACCACGATGGTTCAGTTGGAGGAAGGTTTGCAACAATTGCAAGAAAAGAGTAATAAGGACGCCTAGGTTCTAGAGGCTAGGTCTCAACAAATCGGGCGCTTACTCTAGGAAAATGGCATTATCAGGAAGAGGGTCAGAGAAATTGGGGATTATATTGTCACAAAATACCAATAGTGTGAAGATATGACTCAGACCACCTTCTTCTCGGCAGTAATGATATTCGTCCACAAGATAATGGACGACCTACATCGCCTCCAGCAAGGTTTGGTACGCAGGCCCGTGGCAAGACCGAACGATGTCCCGCGGGCTCCTGGGGCAGTAGAAGCACTTATGTATTCTTGGTGTCCTTTTCGAGTCTGTATTTCATTTTCCTGTTTGAGTCTACTTTAAGCCTTTGTAGTTTTTTTAAAAAGAAAATATGTCGGAGTCCTTTGTAATGAATGAAAGCTGGAAGTTTTTTCCTAATGAATGAAAACTCGAAAATGCTTATGTCCTTTGGTATTTATTGCATAAACTACGTGATGATGTGATTCACGCGGCGCCGTGATACGTAGGCAATCCACATAGGATTCGATCATAACCATAAGAAAGGAAAGCGAGCGAGGAATAAAAGAGCGAAAATATTAACAAAGGAAAGAAAATTTCAAAACCCAGAAATAAAGCCGGGATGAAATACACAACTGTTGCAATGATATATAGAAAAGCATTTAATTGCCTAGGTGCATTGCATACCTCAAAAGTGCGATTGCCTATGTGATAAATGTTTCAACCTAACATTTTGTTGGTTCGATCTTAAAGTTATTTTTGGGTGGTTAGTTTTGCGGTAACCTGGCTTCCCAACCTTACNGTGGAAGACCTAAATCCAGCCATCCCAACATCTGAGTCAGCAACAGCTGAAGAGAACAGGACTCTGCGTTGCCGCATGCTGGAAATGTGGGACGCATGGTCCAATGGTAGGGAACCACCCAATACCATCCCGATTTTCCCAGAGATAATTCCCAGGGCAGGTGGGACATCCAACATCCCCATAAGCTACCCAACCACGCCGTTCTGATATCCAACTATGTCGGCTCACTTTGCCGGGAGGCCTTCTGAGGTTCGCCCCCAAGCCTTGTTTTCTGGTGTGTCTTCCAACATCTTCACCGCACCACCAATCTCCACCATGGCTCCACCAACTACCTCTGGGCCAAGTTTCGAGCCGCCAGCATTCACATTCCAAACACCATCCGTCCATCAGGATACCATTTATGTTACTCCCAATGCATATCCCCAACAACATCAGCCTGAGGTCACCTTTGGGACAAGATAAGAAAAGCCTCGAGCATGAAGAAATAACTCGAAAAATGAAGAGTATTGAACAGAGCCTCAAGAATATACAGGGGTTGAGCGGGCAGAAAAGCGTTTCCTATGTAGACTTGTGCATGTCCTCGCACATCCACTTGCCTCTTGGGTTTAAAACCCCCAAGTTCAAAAAATATGACGGACATGGGGACCCCATAGCCCATCTGAAAAGGTACTACACCCAGCTCAGGGGAGCAGGTGGGAAGGAGGAACTTCTCATGACATATTTCAGAGAAAGCTTGACGGGGATTGCATCAGAATGGTACATGGACCAGGATATATCCTGCTAGCACATATGGGATGACTTGGCATGGGACTTTGTTCGGCAGTTCCAATACAATGTGGAAATCGCTCCCGATAGGAACTCTCTATCCAATCTCAAAAAGAAATCCTCAGAAAGTTTCAGAGAGTATGCCATCAAATGGCGCGAGCAGGCCTCCAAGGTCAAACCTCCGATGGATGAGGTTGAAATGGTCAGTGTATTTCTACAAGCACAAGAAGCTGATTACTTCCAAAATATGATGTCCTCCATGGGCAAACTATTTGCGGAAGCAATCAAAATTGGAGAGATGGTGGAGAATGGTCTAAAAACTGGTCGTATCCTGAGCCAATCTTCCATAAGGGCAACCTCTCAAGCCATCCAAAGCGGATCCGGGAGTGCAGACAACAGAAAAAAGAAAGAAGAAGGGGCCATGATGGTTTCCGATGTCAGGAAGCCTCGACAATACCCACATCCATTTCCCAAAGCTTCCCAATATTACTATCCTCACCAAGATGCAGCTTATGCTACGCCCCCTTTTCCCTATGCGGTAATGAACGCTCAGCCACATCCCAGGCCACAACAACAATATAATCATAATAGAGCTCCACCTCCAAGAAAAAACCATCCTCCCCCAGCTCTATATAATCCACACCCTCCCCAAAACTACCCATACAACACCTACCCCCGTGAACCACCAAGGAGACCCAAATTCACTCCTATCGAGGAGCCGTATTTAAGCCTCTTCCCAAAATTAGTCCAGATGGGGCTTCTACAACCCGTACCTCCGACCAGGCAAAACCCAACATCAACATCATACAAGCCGGGAACCAGTTGTGCCTACCATTCCGGAGCAGGAGGGCATGACACGGAGGAGTGTTGGATCCTCAAAAGATCCGTGGAAAGCCTTATAGAACAAAAGAAAGTGGTTTTAAGGGACGAAGAAGCTCCCAATGTGATGAACAATCCATTACCTACTCACAATCATGAGCCCAACATCGGCATGATTTGCGAGGACCAGGATTTTGATCCAGCTCTAAAGGCCATCATCGCCATCCCAGATGTGGAAAGAAAGCCCAAGGCGGCACCCAAACCAGTCAAAGAGATGAAGAAGAGTAACCCCGTCCCCCAGGTCCCCGAGAAGACTGAGGCCGAGACAAATAGGGGACCCTCTGAAGACGCTGTTCTTTAGGTCCCCAAGGCACCCAGGAAGGAACAAAGTGTGTTGAGCCCTCCCAGGAGGTTACAATTCAACAACGCAATAATGAACGACCCAAAAATGTACATGCCGAAAGGGACGCATGTGGCGTGGGGGCAAATAATTTCACCAAGGCTGAATGAGCCCGTGGTTATTAGCTGCACGTCGCAGACTCCCATGAAGAATACTACTGCCATCCCCTGGAATTACAACAAGACAGTGGTGACGTACAAAGGAAAATAAATTACTGGGGAAACATGTGATATAAACTCATCAGAGAAATACCTCAACCCGGAAGAACTGAACAAAAGCAAGCAGAAACGATTTTCGCCTAAAAAGCCGATCAGTGCCGGAGAGGCAGAAGAATTCTTCAAAAATATGAAAACAACTGAATACGCCATAATTGAACAGCTCAGAAAGTCCCCCACTCAGGTCTCACTTCTATCCTTGCTGATAAATTTAAACGAGCACCAGAAAATCCTGATCAAAACACTTAACGAAGCATATGTTCCGGCCGAGAACACAGTTGAGAAAATGGAAAGAATGGCAGAACGATTTTTTGAAGTCAACCGGATCTCATTTAGCAAGAATGACTTGCCCCCGGAAGGGGCTGCCCACAACAAAGCTCTCCACCTAACTGTTAAATGTGAAGGTTACTATGTGAAAAGAGTTATGATGGACGGCGGATCTGGGGTTGATATTTTCCCTCTCTCGACCCTACAAAGAATGGAGATCGGGACTGAGAGAATTAGGCCCAACAATGTGTGCGTCCGCGCATTCGATGGTATCAAGAGAGACATGATCGGGGAGATTGATTTGGTCTTGACAATCAGCCCTGTCGATTTTGAAGTGACATTCCAGGTCATGGATATGGATACTTCCTACAATTATCTCCTGGGAAGGCCTTGGATCCATGCAGCAGGGGCAGTGCCATCTACTCTCCACCAGATGGTTAAGTTCGAATATGAAGATCAGGAAATTGTGGTCCATGGGGAAGACGAGCAATCTATTTACAGGGACCCGTCATCCCCATTCCTGGAAGCAAGAGAGGGCAGCGAGCACATAGTCTACCAGGCTTTCGAGATTGTGGTTGCGGACCAGCATGAGGAAGGAACCCCGTGGCCTCAACCCTTCCTATCAAACGCATCAATTATGGTCGCCAATGACATGATTAAACATGGGTACACACCTGGAAAAGGGCTCGGGGTGTCCTTACAAGGCATTAAAGAACCCATCACTTTGGCTACCAACAAAAAATTCCTTGGCATAGGGTTTCAAGCTACTCCCGACGATGAACAATGGGCTTACCAACGTAAGAAAAATGCTTGGGTATTGCCTCAGCATATCCCACATATCACCGCATCATTTTTCAAGCCAAAAGACGTGGAGGAAGAGGAAGAGGCTTTCACGGCCGAAGAAATCAAAGAAATATGCGTAGCAATGAGACAGATGTTGTATGAGGCCCATATGGTCCAACCAGGAGAAGGCTCCAGCACTGCCGAAGTGTAGTATATGGGGCCTGACGCCAAGTTGCAAAACTGGAAGGCTACTCCATTCCTCGTCAGGCGGTAGTCCCGGTAGTTCAGCTTTTGCCATCCTTTCTGCACTATGAGTTATTTCAGGGTGTAACTCAAGTGTTTTTAATTTCTTACCTTTTAAATTCCGATGTAAACCCTCCTATGTTCAAATTCAATGAAATGAAATCAAAATTTCATCGTCTATTATTCTTTCTGATTTTTGTTTACTTTTCTTATTTTTCAGTCCTAATAATGCGGCTTTAAAAAACATGACATGCTTGCGGACTTCATGCTCTGATCTTAATACGCCGTCTAACCTCAAAATAATGAATCAAGAACTGGAATATGACAAAGAAGAGGCTTTTAGGGAAATAAATCGAGAATTGGAACAGTTCAAGAATAAGCCTAAGCCAAACTTAAACGAAATGGAACCCGTTATCTTGGGAAATGAAGAGGAGATTCGAGAAACCATGATAAGCGTCCACACGGATGAAAAGACTAGGGACGCCTTGATTCAAATCCTATTTGAATTCAAAGACATGTTTGCTTGGTCCTACGACGACATGCCCGGACTAAGTATGGACTTGGTGGTACACAAATTGCCAACCTACCCCGGTAATCCCCCTGTCCAACAAAAGAAGAGGAAATTTAAAATGGACATGAGTGAGTGGATCAAAAAAGAGGTCGCTAAACAACTAAATGCCGGAGTAATCCGAGTGGTCCAATACACCACCTGGCTGGCCAATGTGGTTCCGGTGCCTAAAAAGGATGGAAAGGTTCGAGTATGTGTTGACTAACGAGATCTGAATAAAGCAAGTCCCAAAGATAATTTTCCACTACCAAACATACATATCCTAGTTGACAATTGTGCCAAACACGAGGTACAATCTTTTGTCAATTGCTATGCCGGATATCACCAGGTGTTGATGGATGAAGAGGATGCAGAAAAGACAGCCTTCACTAAACCCTGGGGAACATACAGTTACCGGGTCATGCCATTTGGTTTAAAGAATGCTGGGGCAACTTATATGAGGGCCATGACCGCCATATTCCACGACATGATGCATCCGGAGATTGAGGTGTACGTGGATGATGTGATCATTAAATCCAGGACCCAAAGTGACCATGTGCAGCATTTGAGGAAATTCTTCGAATACCTGCGCAAATATGATTTGAAATTAAACCCAGCCAAATGCGCTTTCGGAGTTCCATCCAGAAAATTACTGGGATTTATAGTCAGTCGACGGGGCATTGAGCTGGACCCAACAAAGATAAAATCTATTCGGGATCTCCCACCCCCAAGAACCAAGAAGGAAGTCATGAGTCTGTTGGGTAGGTTGAATTACATCAGCAGGTTCATCGCTCAGTTGACCTCCACATGCGAGCCTATATTCAAGCTGTTGAAAAAAGATGCAGCCATCAAATGGACAGACGAGTGCCAGGATGCTTTCGACAAGATCAAAGAATATGTGTCAAATCCTCCAGTATTAGTCCCACCAGAACCGGGGAGACCTCTATTCCTATACCTGACGGTGCCAGAAAATTCCTTTGGGTGTGTTCTCGGGCAACACGATGCAACCGGGAAGAAAGAGCAGGCCATTTATTACTCAAGCAAGAAGTTCACAAGCTACGAGGCCAAGTATTATCAGTTAGAAAGGACTTGCTGCGCTCTAACTTGGGTTGCTCAAAAGCTCCGACATTACTTATTGGCTTATACCACCTACATCATCACGAGGCTGGATCCTTTGAAGTACATATTCCTAAAGCCAATGCCCACCGGGAGATTAGAAAAATGGCAAATCTTGCTCACAGAATTCGATATTGTCTATGTCACTCGCACAACTATGAAAGCTCAAGCATTGGCCGATCATCTAGCTGAAAATCCGGTTGATGATGAATACCAACCTTTGAGCACTTATTTTCCGTCAAAGTAATCTCGGAAGGCGCTGACACCTGGAAAATGTTCTTCGACGGAGCATCCAATGTGAAAGGTATTGGGATAGGGGCAATCTTGATTTCACCCACAGGACAACACTACCCCCCACGACCAGCCTCCGTTTCTTCTGCACAAACAATACTGCTGAATATGAAGCTTGTATAATGGGCATGAACATTGCCATTGACATGGATGTAGAAGAGTTGTTGATCATGGGGGACTCCGATTTGATCATTAAGCAGGACCAAGGAGAGTGGGAAACTTGAGATGTTAAGCTCCTTCCCTACAGACAGCATGTGGAGAATCTTAGTAAGCAATTCAAAGCCGTCGAGTTTAGATATATTCCTCGATGACACAATGAGTTAGCCGATGCGCTGGCCACCCTAGCTGTAATGCTGCCCTATCCAGGTAATGTTCGCATAGACCAATTGGAGATCCAAATCAAGGAAAGACATGGTTATTGCAACACGGTCGAAGTAGAACCCGATGTCCAACCATGGTATCATGACATTAAAAGATTTTTGAAGACAAGAGAATATCCAGAGCAGGCCAACGGAGACCAAAAGAGAACCATCCGAAGGCTCGCCAACAGTTTCTTCCTAAGTGGGGAAGTACTGTATAAAAGGACTCCCGATCTAAATCTGTTAAGATGTGTAGACGCTAAAGAAGCCGAAAGGATCATGAGCAAGGTCCATTTAGGAGTATGCGGTCCCCACATGAATGGGTACGTCCTCGCAAAGAAAATCTTGCGGGCTGGATATTTTTGGATGACCATGGAGAAAGATTGTTTCGGTTTCGTCCGAAAGTGCCATAAGTGTCAAATACATGGCGAATTAATCCCTGCACCACCACCAGAACTGCATCCTATGTCAGCACCCTGGCAGTTTGTTGCTTGGGGAATGGATGTCATTGGGCCAATCGAGCCAAGGGACTCAAATGGGCACATATTCATTTTAGTTGCTATCGACTATTTCACAAAATGGGTCGAGGCCGTCACGTTCAAAGCTGTCACTAAGAAAGCGGTGGTGTATTTCGTGCATGCTGATATCATCTGTCCTTTTGGTATCCCAAAAACTATCATTACTGATAATGCTGCGAATCTAAACAGTAACTTGATGAGGGAGGTATGTGAACAGTTCCGGATAACACACCGCAACTCGACCCCTTACCGGCCCAAATCCAATGGCGCCGTTGAAGCAGCAAACAAAACATCAAGAAAATTCTTAGGAAAATGATTCAAACATCTAGGCAATGGCATGAAAAGTTGCCTTTCGCATTGTTGGGATATCGCACGACTGTGCGCACATCGGTTGGAGCTACCCCTTACCTATTGGTTTACGGAACTGAAGCCGTAATACCCGCAGAAGTCGAAATTCCTTCCCTTCGGATTATGTCGAAGGAGAAATTGAGGACAATGAGTGGTCAAGACCCGACTGGAGCAATTAACTTTGATTGATGAGAAAAGAATGGCCGCAGTGTGCCACAGACAATTATACCAGCAAAGAATGGCCCGCGCTTACAACAAGAAAGTGCGACCTAGGAACTTCGAAGTAGGGCAACTCGTTTTAAGACGTATCCTCCGCACCACGAAGAAGCGAAAGGAAAATTCGCCCCAAACTGGAAAGGTCCATACATCATAAGGGAATTGCTACCAAAAGGAGCGTTATACTTGGGGTCATCGAAGGAAATGACCCCTAAACGGCTGTCAATGCAGATGCCGTCAAAAGGTACTATGTTTGATCCTCTATATATTTTCAAATGTTCTCCGGTTGGGATGACAAAGGCTTTCATTCTCGCTACCCAAACACCATTAACCCTTTTGCAAACCCTTTGAGCCAGTTACTCTTCTTTGATTGCCCTCTTTGGAATCCGAAAGTGTTATTGGAAAACAAAAAAGAAATGTGGAAAAAAAGAAACAAAAAATGATGAAATGAAAAAAAAAAGAAAAAAAAAAGAAAAAAAAGAAAAAAAAGAAAATCAAAAACGGAAACAAAAACAAAAGTTCCCTGAACTACATTCGACTTGATTCCGAAAGGATACGCAGGCAGCCTCTCCCTGGGGTTCAGTTACACCAAAATAAAAATTCACATTTCCCCAAGATTTTAAGCTGGGGCAGATGTTATAATTTGTTTGGTGATAATGTCGTCGGAAAGGTTCCAAAGTTGTAATTCAATACAAATTCTTTTTCACCAAAACTCTGTTCAAGTTCTTCCGATCAATTGGTAAACATGCTTAAAGTTGGAGGATACAATGTCTCTGGTGCAAGAAAATGAGAGAAACAAAACGAGAGAGTCTTATCGGTGAAAACCCACACGAGCACCGTGAGGCGACGGTAAGCAGAGAAATTAAAAATGAGAGAGTCTTGTTAGTGAAAACTCGCAAAGAGCACTACAAGGTGATGGTGAGAAGAGAAATGAGAGAGGTTAGTTGGTGAAAACCCGCAAAGGGCACCACTGATCGAAAAGTATAATGGTTCACTGACATGGACACAGTCCGGGGCAAGGTTTCTCAATCTCGAGGTGTTAGTTGTGATTAATTTCTGAGAGTCGAACGATTTACACAGATCAGGCATCCAGTCGAAAAGGCATGTCATGTTCATTAAAGTCCGCATGCACTCCAGATAAGTCCTTCCTTCCTTTCCCCGAAAGGGATGCCTTTCGTTTAAACTCATTATCCATTCTGTCATTTATTGTTTCTCAATCCCTTTCGGTCTAACTCTATTCCTGAAATAAGACAAAGAAATGATGGCAAAACTGATTTATCGGGTTCTCATTTGACGCGAGCCAACGTACAAAGGGAACCAAGCCTCACCAGGGGCAGCATGTCAATCCCAATTGGCCACAATGGCCGATGCTGTAAACACAACTCTTGAAAGGGGAAGATCAAATCAAAATGCCTATGAAGGCAATTGAAGTAAAAGTTTAATTCCCACGTGGATAACCCTCTCGGCAAAGTATGAAAAGCCAAAGCACTCCCGGTGTTTTAAATTAAAGACGGGGGACAACCTAGAAATGGAAGGTCGATAAAGGCGAAGTAAAGTTGGAAAGGTTAAGTCCCTCGAGACTGACCAGTGTGGCAGAATTTGAGGGGCAAAAGTCCCCCCGAATACTCATGAAATCCAAAGGGAAGCAAGTGAAAGGCCTACAAAGGCAGAATAAAGCTGAAATGTTGGGTCCCACATGACCGGTCATCACAACGAAATCTGGAAAGCCAAGGTCCCCCAGTTTGGAAATGAAACCCAATCCCCAACAAACAAGCAAACAGTTGAGATCTTCGTCAAAGAGGCTGAGATCAAGAATTTTGAAATAATCAAGGCCGCAAAACCAACCACCGTTTCAAACTAACAAATTGTTCTTTGTTTGAAAGTAGGAAACAAGTGCAAAAGCGACCATGCAAAAGCAGGTGCAATCAAACGGAATTGCGCAAGAGCTAGCAGGAGCTTTGCAGCATTGACTCCAAAGAAAGGGAAGTTTCCTCAAAAAATCTTTTCCCGCATGCCCAAAAAATAAAAAAAGAAAAAAGAAAAAAAAAGAAGAAAGAAGAATTGAAGTTGAAAATAACTCAAAGTAGTATGGGGCCTCCAATCCCCAATTACACCTTTCCCCGACATGGGTGTACACGCTCCCTAGTCGATGCCAATCAAGGGTATACACTCCCTGGTTGATTTCTTTTCCGATCAAGGGTATACACTCCCTCGTTGATGCTTTCTTTTCCAATCAAGGGTATACACTCCCTGGTTGATTTCTTTTCCAATCAAGAGTATACACTCCCTGGTTGATGCTTTCTTTTCCAATCAAGGGTATACACTCCCTGGTTGATTTCTTTTCCAATCAAGAGTATACACTCCCTGGTTGATGCTTTCTTTTCCATTCAAAGGTATACGCTCCCTGGTTGATTTCTTTTCCAATCAAGGGTATACACTCCCTGGTTGATGTTTTCTTTTCCAATCAAAGGTATACACTCCCTGGTTGATGCTTTCTTTTCCAATCAAGGGTATACGCTCCCTGGTTGATTTCTTTTCCCGACGCAGGATATACACTCCCGTAGTCGATGCCAATCAAGGGTATACACTCCCTGGTTGATGATTTCTTTTCCAATCAAGGGTATACACTCCCTTGTTGATGCTTTCTTTTCCAATCAAGGGTATACACTCCCTGGTTGATGCTTTCTTTTCCAATCAAGGGTATACACTCCCTGGTTGATGCTTTCTTTTCCAATCAAGGGTATACACTCCCTGGTTGATTTCTTTTCCAATCAAGGGTATACACTCCCTGGTTGATGCTTTGTTTTCCAATCAATGATATACACTCCCTGGTTGATGTTTTCTTTTCCAATCAAGGGTATACACTCCTTGGTTGATTTCTTTTCCAATCAAGGGTGTACACTCCCTGGTTGATGCTTTCATTTCCAATCAAGGGTATACACTCCATGGTTGATGCTTTCTTTTCCAATCAAGGGTATAACTCCCTGGTTGATGCTTTATTTTCCAATCAAGGGTATACACTCCCTGTTGATGCTTTCTTTTCTAATCAAGGGTATACACTCCCTGGTTGATTTATTTTCCAATCAAGGACATACACTCCCTGGTTGATACTTTCTTTTCCAATCACGGTTATACACTCCCTGGTTGATGCTCTCTTTTCCAATCAAGGGTATATACTCCCTGGTTGATGCTTTCTTTTCCAATCAAGGGTATACACTCCCTGGTTGATGCTTTCTTTTCCAATCAAGGGTATACATTCCCTGGTTGATGCTTTCTTTTCCTATCAAGGGTATAAACTCCCTGGTTGATGCTTTCTTTTCCAATCAAGAGTATACACTCCCTGGTTGATTTCTTTTCCCGACGTAGGGTATACACTTTCGTAGTCGATGCCAATCAAGGGTATACACTCCCTGGTTGATGCTTTATTTTCCAATCAAGGGTATACACTCCCTGGTTGATTTCTTTTCCCGACGCAGGGTATACACTCTCTGGTTGATGCTTTCTTTTCTAATCAAGGGTATACACTCCATGATTGATGATTTATTTTCCAATCAAGCGTATACACTCCCTGGTTGATGCTTTATTTTCCAATCAAGGGTATACACTCCCTGGTTGATTTCTTTTCCAACATAGGGTACATAATCCCTAGTTGATTTCATTGTGCAACATAGGGCTCCCAACCCCTAGTTGATCCTGCTTTGAGATATAGGGTATCCACTCCCTAGTCTGCAGTAACTCCGGGTGCACCAGTCCCGACTTTCATTGCTTTCAATAATGAAGTAGCATAGAGTTTGTTACAATAACTCACGAAATTTTCCTAGTGAAAAATGGGGCAGAAAATGTTTGGTTTGATTTTTGTGCAGATTAAGTTTCTAGGACATTGGAACTCGAGACGACCAAAAGAAGAAGTTTCGATCCAAAAAATAACAAAACAAAAAGAAGAAAGAGAAGATTGATCCAAAAGTGCACAAACGGGAAAGATGTGGACTATTTAGGACAAGGTTGAAGTCATTCGTCCAGTATATCCTGCTTTGATCTGAGGAACGATGAGACAAAACCAGTACCTACGACTAACAAGCATCAGGATCCAGATCAGAGTCAGCAAAGTTCAAGACTCAAGATCAAGTCCTAGATAGGAATCTTGTAATTTAGTAGATGATAGGTTTTAGTTATTCCTTCGTTTTGTACTTGGGTGTAATAAGGAGATCAGCAGCAGTAACAGCAGCAACCACAGTGAAACCACAGTTACTCGATAGTCCCAGCTACCAAAACCTCCAGAACTACACTGACCTGATTCCTTTATAGCCAAGGATATGTAGGCAACCTTTGAAGCAGGGTTCGGTCAAACTTTTCAAAAACGCTTCACATGGAGTATGCGAATGGGTAAAAGTCGTCACGACTGCTCACTTTGTCTTTTCCCGAAAACTCTTCGCGTTTCCGAGCAAAGAGGGGCAACTGTGAGCATTTGATTTTTCACCCACCATATACTCCTACAAAATTCAATAAACTAAATTAATTTCATAAATTTTTGTTGAATTTTAGTGTTAATTGTGAATTATTTTTGCATTACATATTCATAATTCATCCTTTAAAATTATTTAAATTTGCGTAATTAGGCGCATCATTATTATCAAGGAATTATATATTCATTATTTGTAATTAATTGAATAAAATAACAATCGGATGATGATTATTTGATGTAATGTAGTTTTAATAACTAATTGCTAAATTTAGTCATTTTTCCGAACAAATTTTTAAAATTGATTTCTTTTAAAATATATGAGTGTCAAATTAATTGTTTTACCCTTAATTTATTTACCAATTAATCTATAATTAGACTAAGTTAGAATTAATTATTACATTTTTTTGGAGTTTTAAGTTAATTTAAATTAATTAAGAATTTTAGATTAGTTTAAAAAAAAGAATTAATTTGTACCTGGGTTAGAAATACCCAGGCCCAATCCCTATCTCTATACACTCAAACGACCCTGCCCAAATGCCCCTCCAGCCCGACCCAAACGTTGCCTGGTCCAAATTCCCTGTCTCCTAAACGACCCCGTTTAAAGCTCTGCTTCATCTCCAACCGTTGGATCTTCTTGATCCAACGACTCACAACCCCCCAGCCTTTAAGTATAAGACTGTTCCAATAAACACCCCTACCCTCTCAAACTCAACGTCTAACACCCTCTCAAACACCCCTGCCTATCTCTCTCTTTCTCTCTAAGCCAGAAACCCTAGCCGCCCTAGGTTTCCGCCGCCCGAAACTCGCCTACTGGCGGCGGACCACCACCAAATGACCCTAAATATTCACCAAACAATCTCTTTTCCATCCTCAGCCACCTCCCACCATTTGTTTCTTCAAAAAATCATCCGAAAATCCCCAATTTCAGATCTAAGAACCCGAAACCCTAACCTTTATTCTACAAGATGACTCGAAAAATTTTAATGACTTTAACCTGCACGGATCGATAGCTCTTAACGAGGGCTATTGATTTATCTGGATTTGAGTCATTTTCAAACCCTCCGGAGTCCGGCCAAGGTCCGACTATTTCATTCTTTTCTGGCCAAAATCCCTTTAACGGGTATCCACCACTCCATTTCTATGTGTTCTTGATTGATAACATGATTAGGCCGTAGTTTACTCACTGTCTTCCTTCATTACATCACTGTTGTTTGATTCCGTTTACCTGTTCATATTTTTATTTTTTTAAAAACCCCCCAAATGTATTTAACTTAAGACTCTTCATCACTGTTTTGCGTGATTTAACTGTTTAGGTTTTGTATTTTTTTCTACTTATCGTATAACCAAGATTAGTATTAGGTTTCAGTTTTCTTTTCTTTGCTGATTTTCAGGTGTCTGTGTGTTTGTGGATTTTTGTCAAGAAATGAACATGAACGAACTAATTAATTGAATCCCTGAACTCATATACCTTTATTGTAGTAGTTGTATGCTTGTGTATTGATTGAGGTTGATGTTTGATTTTGCTGCCTACGTTATTAGTTGCAATAAGATGATAATATCCAATTAATCATAGGTTTAGTTTCAACTCTTAGGTTAGATTGGCATATTCAAATGACCTAAACAAACTAATTTCCCCTAGGCTCAAGTGAAACTTAAACAAATTTTAATACAAGTAAACTGACCAAGTCTAACAACTTAGTTAATTCTCATTAATCAACCAAAATCCTAAACAAGTTTGAAATCAGTTAATAATTAGAAACTAATCAACTAATTAGGTTAAAACTCATTTCTCAAACAATGTTTGGTCATGGTTTAACCTAGACTTATCAAGACTAATTTAGTTAGCAATAATTTCGTATAATCACTTGTTTAATAGGTTAACCTAGTCTAATAGTCTCTTAAGTAGTTAACTAAATCCTAGAAGCTGTCTAAGATAGTTAGTTTAGGATTAATTAACTAAAATAAATTAGTTAACCTAGACTTAATAGTTAGTCAAGTTTCTGAATTTTGTAATTGATTTGGATTAACCAAGCCAAATTAGTTAGCTTAGGTTAGGGAATTAAGTTGATTGACTCACATTAATTAACAAGATAAACCTAGTTAACTAATAGGAACTTAATCAATTAACCCTTAACTAGTTTGACTCAACCGTAGTTAAGAATAACTAGTAGTCACCTAAAGAACATAACTAGGGTTAGGTAGCTAGAGTTAAATAATAACCCAAGTGAGTTTAACCTTAATTACCCAATAGTAAATTCAGGGACTCTAAGGGGTACTTTAGGTAACTCAATTTAGGAAATCAGGCTCTTAAGGTTAAAAGGGTATTTTCTAAAGAGGAAAGTTCTAGAATAGGGGCAGCTGTCCCAAAGATACGGTTGACAGCTGCCCTATGTACTATTGAGTGTTGTTTTTCAGGTTTTGGATAGGGAATATTCCAAAGAATATCCCATTCCCAAATATCCTATAAATAGACCCTCTTTCTAGAGATGAGGGGGTTACTTTTTTTTACACTCTTTGAGCTGCTGGAATACAAAATCCTCCTTATTCAGAAATACTTTTTCCATTCTAAAGGTTTTGAAAAAGAAGAGTATTATTAGAAAAAATCTGATTTCCTTTTTGAAAACAAGTTCATAAATAGATGTCCTAGTTCAGCTGTTATCTTCTCTTTTCTGGATTTTGGATTTCTGGAAGTTTCCTTCAAATATTCATACTCAAGATTTCTTGGTGTATTCTTGCTAGACCGTTTGGTTTTCTTTGGGTTTCTGTTTGCTGTTGCTGATCTCTCTTCTTTCTTGCTATTCATTTTTCATACTTGACCTTTATTTGGTCAAGTCTCTTTGCTGTTTCTCTCTTAAAGGGTATGTATTAACTCATCTCTTCTTAATGAATTTTTTTTTGAACTGGAATCTTCTTCTTCTTCTCCCTACTTAAACTAGATGTTCTTGATGAATGAAGTTATCTCTTCTGCTTTATATAAATATGACCGTATAGATGTTTATTAGCATACTAATGAACCTGTGAGTGTGATAAATACAGTTTTTGTTGTTGATATTTCTTTGCTGGAATATTCTGTATATTTCAGGCTAAATGTATAAATGTGGTGAATATTCATAGTTCCATATTAGGAGACAAGCTGCACGATGGTGTAGAACCTGAATTTCTCTATGGTCAGTTTCTCTCTATTAAATCTGCAGAAAACATGCTTGCAATTGAGTCTCTTTGGTCAATAAAGAGATTCGACAAGCAAGTCTCTAAGTAGGTTAGTATTTAGCACTAGGGTAGATGAGTTTGACCTTACAATGGTCAAATTCACCCCACAATAGTGCGTAAACAGTAGCATGTCCCTGAAGTTACTTCTGCTAGGGCATAAAATAAGTAGTCGAAAGGCCTCCTAGAGTAAGGAATCCGAATCTGTTAAAACGATCAAATTCTGTCTCTACAAAAGCCTAAAATTCAAAATTATAGTATAATTGTTAAGAGGAACAAAGATGAGATCTATGGAGCTGAATCTGACCCTTTCTATGGCCAGATTCAGTCCAGAAAAGGTCTGAATATGCTTTGTTCTTCTAAGAGCATCATTAAGCTTTGAATCTAACCTTATTCATGATTAGATTCACCTTTTGACAATACTCAAAGGCATATCCTCAACACTGTCCAAATAGTAAAGTGTTGGACTTATAATCTTAGATTAATAATAAAAGGTGCTCTTATTTGTTGTTCTTTGTCCATTAAAGAGACTTAGTAAGTAGGTCTCCATATGGCTTTAGATTTAGGTTAATGTTGGCGTTATTGGATTAAAATTTGACACATTCATGATCAGGTTTAGACCAAGAGAATGCATAAATAATTCTATTTTGTTAGTGTATCTTAGCATAGCATTATCAGGTTTAACTTGACCTCCTTTCATGGTCCTGATTGGTCTGGTGGGTGCCCAACACTTAATTAGTTTGTGTGTTCTATAAATTACAAAAAGAGGGTTGCAAATGTACAGTACGAAGAATCCAGATATGGAGCGGCTATTTAGGATTTCCATTTTCAGTTTTCTTTGGATATTCATAAAAAATGTATTTTTACCGAAGCTGTATTTTCGCTTCAGAAAAACTGTAATTCGTTCACTTATGCACTTTGGAATCTTGTAATTTAAGGGACTGAATTGTATATTCATTTTTAGCTTTTCAACTGATAGTGTTCAAACTAAATTTTAAGGTGATTTTCTAGAACTTTGAATCTATGTTGCTCTAAAAATTAGTTCAGGGACAAAAATAGGTGTTTAATCGAAAAAAGGGGTTGGTATTCAAATCAGTCTACATGAAGCTTTTCGTAAACATTTATTGATTTTCAGAAGTGGTTATTTCAAAAATTCAGTTGTTTCAATATAAGTGGATTTAGTGGATTATTTTTGGCTCATGACGTATCCTGTTAAACCCTCTGAAATCAATGTATGAACAATTTTGAACCTTGAAGCATGTGATTAGGCTATCTAAAAATCAACAAGAATTGTTAATTTAGAATTGGTAAACTGCCTGTGTTGTGTATCTTCGCTAGAAATTATAAAGTTCCAGAAAAAATAAAGTTAATTTTAGCTTGCCAATTTGAAACGAGACCAGTAGATAATGAATTTATGTGTCTATAATTCTTATAGATGTATATATATCTACACGAATGAGGCGCATTTTGATTAACACATTTTCTATCATTTACCAAACTAGAAAGAGAAGATCTTTAAGATTTGATTAAGAATCGAATTTCCTAATTGGTAGTCTTCTTACAGAAATAGCCAAGATAGGATGGCCTAAAGTGATTAATTGGGGTTAAAATATGACCATATCCCAAAATATGTTGCCTTTTAGGCTAATGAATTCCTCTCGATCTTTAGGCAACCCCCCTAGATAGAATCATGCCCTTTAGATTGAAATTTGATAAAGAAATTCCAAATTACAATAAACTACACTCGGGAGTGGCAACTCATGCCCCGACCCTTAACTCTAAATAACTAATAAAAATATACATAGCAATCACGGGTGCATTTCATGTGACGTTTTTGCCATGTGCTCAAAAACAACAAGTGTACGCCATCGTAACTTGTCCAAGATAAATCCATAAACGTCCTAATCAATCTTAAAACTAAAACGCTCTTTCGAAAATAGAAAACTTAAACATTGCCTCAAATAGGCACAATAAAATCGTCATGACCATAGTCTTGACCACGTAATCTACACTCGGGTGTGACAACTCATGTCCCCATCTTCAACTTCAAACTATAATAAAAATCACACGTTGTAATTGTGGGTGCATTTTATGTGGCGTAGTTATAATGTGTCCAAAAACAAATAAGTGCACGTCATCATGACTTATTCCAAGATAAATCCATAAATATTAAAAGCGGCTAAAAGGTTAAAAAGGCTAAAAAGCACAATAGGTTTAAAATATATAAGTAATCAAATAATTAGGCCAAATATCAATAGTTAAGCGACCGTGCTAGAACCACGGAACTCGGGAATGCCTAACACCTTCTCCCGGGTTAACAAAATTCCTTACTCGGATTTCTGGTCGCAGACAAATTAAAACAGAGTCAAAATTTCCTCGGTTTGGGATTTTAAAATAAACAGTGTCCCGGAGCATCGTCGAAAATCCGGGTGGCGACTCTGAAAAACTAAAATAAATCCCAAATCCGAATAATGTCACTTAAAGTGGAAAAACTCCATTATTACCCTTGTATTAATCCGGGGTGGTGAAAAAGGAGGTGTGACAAGTAGTACCAATCATGAATCACATATAAGGAACGAATAGGTAAAATCTTCAGAGAGATATCAGTCTTAAAAGAAAACAGAATTTCAAACCTTAATTAAGCAAATAAATAAATTTTAACCCTTTTTAATTGATAGGGTCGAATAAACGGGTAGCCATTATAGCAAGCAATAGAATAATTAGAAAGCTTAGGACATGCAGACATAGATATGAGAACCAGTCGAAAAAGTAAAGAAAACCGGAGTTAAACACTCAAAACGTTTGAAATATTTTGCAAAAATTTGAAAAGATGAAACCCTAGCTTTTAGGAAAAACGAAAATCGGTTAACAATAATAGGAGAAATAGTAGAATCTTAAAGGAAAAGTGACAAACAAACTCAAATCGCTTCAGATCTAAAGAGATCTGAACGGATTTAGCCAGAAATAGTAAAACATAAGCAGAAGTGAGAAAAAATTGGTTTGGACCAGAGATTTGAAGCCATAAACACAAATATATTAATACTCATAGACATAGGAGTCAACACAGACGGGCTCAGCGAGAAAACAAGGGATTCGAACCAAGTCTGTTCGAATCTCTTTGAGATTTCATCAAGTAACATGAAAGTCGAACAACCAGTAGTGATAGGAGGCCAGATAAGGCCTAGAATCGAAGAAGAAACCCATGGATCGAAGGGATTTTGGTGATGGCGGGCTAGGGTTAGGAGGAGGGTGAGAGAGAAGAAAGGAGGGAATGGGTTTCAAGGGCGGCAGATTTGTGGAAATGGGTAGGGTTTAGGTCGTCTGGTGTTTTAAAAAAGGAAAATGAATCCTGGACTGTTGATCTTCTGAGATCAACGGCCAGGATTGATTTAGGCTGGACGGGTTATGGGTTATGAGTTATTGGATCAGGGTATTGGTTTAAGCATTTTAGGTGTTTGGCTGAGCAATTGGGTCCGAAAAATTAATTGAAAGGGGCTATATTTTAAATACCCATTTAGTTTGATCAAATAATTTATAAAAATAGTTAATAAATGAAGAAAAAGCTATTTGTGTATGAAAATTATTTAAAATAATTACTTAATATTATAAAATATAAAACAGTCATTTTCGTGTAAAAATAAAGTAATTATGCAGACATGGGCTATTATTGCAAAGTTATTGCAATTATAACCTAAAGATGTAAATATGATTATGCATAAAATATTTAAAACTTAATATAAATATAAAATGATAAAATTAAGCAATAAAATTATTATAAAATCATTTGTGATACAATTAGTAATTATTTAGATAATAAAATAATGAAATAAATTAATTAAAAATCTTTTAAAATTACAGAAAATTATGGAAAAATACTAATTGATGCACATGCACTATTTTGAAAATATGTATGCATTTTGAAAATATATATCGGGAAAAATTGGGTATCAACAGTAGATACCCTACCTAAGGCAATCCAAGAATCGGAATGCCTTGGGGACTATCAAGTGGAAATTCGGAAGGATAGGCTGCAACCGCCTGTCCGAGCTGGATACAAAGGAGGACAACCTAACAATGGTGGCCCTAGCAGAAGTGGGGGAGATCAGAGTGCAGCCAAATCTAAGGCCCCCTCCTTAGGCAACAACAGTGCTGCATCAAACAACAATGATCGAGGGAGAAAGCCCCCCTCAGGATGCCATCATTGCGGCGAGGCACATTGGAATAATGAATTCCCACATACACAGATGAACTCCCATCAAGCTTATGATGATGGGACAGATGATGAAGCAGATGGTGCGGAGCAAACTGAACTAGTCGGTGCCTTCAATGCAATTATTGATTCTATTTTTGAGGCATTAGCGGGAACCAGTGCTGGTATCCGTAAGAAGAAGGACCCCTGACCAATTACCAAGAAAGGGAAAAAGAAGACGAATGAAGGGACTCCTCTTAAGCAAGAGAGGACCTTGATGTTCGTTGAACTGGAGGTAAATGGCAAGCCCATTCGGGTGATGATAGATACAGGTGCTACCCACAACTACTTGTCCTCAACTCAGGTGGAGCGCCTTGGTATAGTTGTAGGAAAGGGTAGAGGTCATGTCAAGGCTATCAACTCACCTCCCCAGCTAGTGGGTGGAATTAGCCAAAGAAGTAGTGAAGATGGGTCCTTATGAAGGAAAGTTCAACTTGCGCGTGGTGATCATAGATGACTTCGAGTTGATAGTTGGGCTGGAATTCTTGAGGCAAACCAACACATGCCCGTACCATATCTGGACATTCTTCTGATGATGGGAGCAAACGGGGCCAAGCCCTGCATTATCCCGTGCATGCCCATGAAAATGGCCGCTGAGAACATCTCGGCCTTGTAGCTGAATAAGGGAGTCAAAAGACATGATCCTACGTTCTTGGATACCCTATGTATTGAAGAGGTAGAACACTCATCGGGTCCCATTCCTACACTCGGTAAAGAGCTACTACTAGAATTTGAAGACGTCATGCCACAGGAGATGCCAAAGTGACTTCCGCTTAGGCGCACTGTGGACCATGAGATTGAGTTGGTTCTGGGTGCGAAGCCACCTGAACAAGCACCCTATAGAATGTCACAATCCGGACTCACCGAGCTTTGGAGACAATTGACGGAGATGCTAGACACATGGATCATTGTACCCTCCAAGTCCCCATATGGGTCCCCTGTGCTTTTCCAAAAGAAACATGATAGTAGTCTGCGACTCTGTGTGGATTATCGGGATCTAAATAAAATCACTGTGAAGAACAAGTATCCTATTCCGCTCATGGCAGAATTGTTTGATAGATTGGGGAGTGCAACGGTGTTCACAAAAATTAACCTAAAGACAGGGTATTGGCAAGTCCGGATTGCCGAGGGCGAAGACGACCTGTGTGATAAGATATGGGTCGTTCGACTTCCTAGTTATGTCGTTCGACTTGACTAATGCTCCAACCACATTTTGCACCCTAATGAACCAAGTCTTCCGAGAGTATATTGAAGAATTCGTGGTGGTCTATTTGGATGACATTATGGTTTATAGCCAAACACTGGAAGAACACCTGGAGCACTTACGGAAATTCCTAGCCCGGTTGCGGGAGCATGAATTATACGCAAAGCTATCCAAGTGCTCCTTTGCTAAAAAATAGATCGACTTCTTCGGACATGTCATTGAGGAAGGGTGGATCAAGATGGACCAGCAAAAGATCCAAGCCATCACAGATTGGCCACCACCCAAGGATATCCACGCATTGAGGGCATTCCTTGGCCTATGCAATTTCTATCGCCGATTTGTGAAGAATTACTCCCTCATCACAGCGGAATTGACAAAACTCCTCAAGAAGGTCACGCCTTGGGATTGGGGTCCTAGGCGAGCGAAGGCCTTCAACGAATTAAAAGCAGCTATGTCTAGTAGCACCGTTTTGTCCCTTTATTATTTGTTCAAGCCATTCGAGGTACAACGGATGCTTCCGACTATTCTTTTGGCGAGGTCTTACTACAAGACGAGCATCCCGTAGCATACGAGAGCCGGAAGTTGAAGGATATAGAGTGGCGCTATGCCGCCCATAAGAAAGAACTACTGGTTGTCGTTCATTGCTTACGCCTTGAAGGCATTATCTGCTGGGATCCTTGTTCGTGGTCAAGACAGACAAAACAATTGTTAGTCATTTCATGACCCAATCGAAGCTGAATGGCTGACAGGCCCGGTAGCAGGAACTCCTAGCAGAATTTCACTTCAACCTGGAGTACCGAAGTGGGAAGACTAATCATGTTGCTGATGCGCTCAGTTGAAGAGCTAACCTAGCATCAATGTGCCTACTCACCACCCTAACGAGGAGCGAAGTAGCTACCACCAAAGACCAGATATAGGATCTACTCATCAAGGATCCTGATGCACAGTATTTGGTTGATCTAGTAGGACAAGGCAAAACTCGTCAGATCTACATGGAGGATGGTTTACTGAAGGTAAAAGGGAACCGATTATATATTCCTAATGGAGGAGATCTGAGAAGAACTCTTCTGGCGGAATGTCACGACACTCTGTGGGCCGGCCATCCTGGCGAAGAATGCACCATGGCATTACTTCGCCGTGCATATTATTGGCCTCAAATGGCCGATGACGTCGCTTAGTATGTGAGTAATTGTATACTATGCTAGAAGGATGGGTCCGACCACTTGACACAAGCGGGACTCTTGGAACCACTAGCTGTTCCAAAGAGACCTTGGGAAACCGTGTCTCTGGATTTCATCACCGGATTGCCCAAGGTTGGAGATCTCACAACTATCTTGGTTGTGGTGGATAAGTTTTCCAAGTATGCCACCTTTATTGCTGCACCTCAATATATATCAGCAAAAGATACAACTCGACTCTTTTTCTCTCATGTCGTCAAATATTGGGGCCTGCCCAAAGACATCGTTAGTGATCGCCATTCACGCTTCACTAGCAACTTGTGGACCCAACTATTTAAGTGCCTCGGGTCAAAATTGAATCATAGATCAAGTTTTAATCCGCAATCTGATGGCCAAACATAGTGGTTAAATGGTATGTTAGAGGAATATCTCCACCACTTTGTTACCGGATCGCAAAAAAATTGGGTGAACCTTCTGGATGCTGCTCAACTGTGTTTCAATTCACAAAAGAGCTCTAGTACAAACAAAAGCACTTTTGAAATTGTTACCGTACAGCAACCGCTACTCCCACACACCGTGAATGAACCAAACATATCAAAATCTCCTCGTGCTGCTAGCTTCTCAAAATAATGGAGGCGAAATTTGGAGATAGTGCAGAGCTATCTTGTCAAAGCCCAAAAATGGATGAAAAGGCATGCTGATCAGAATCATTGCTTTGTTGAATACCAAGTAGGAGACAAAGTAATGGTCAAAATCCCAAAGCGGTACTTGTTTTCAGGGGTGCATGACCCTCTCCTATTGCAAAAATACATTGGACCTCTGTCCATTGAAAGGCACATTGGGAAAGTTTCATACCGTGTGGATACCCCTGCTTGGTGGAAAATCCATCCTGTTTTCCATGTCAGTCTTCTGAAACCTTTTCGGGAAGACACGTAGGATCCTTCACAGAGCCAACCACGATACCCAGTATTCGAGGCCCCAATTCAACCAGGAAAAAACGTCCTGAACCTATTCTTGATTATCGGGTTATTCATGCCTCAAGGAAGGATCACCAAGAGTTCTTGGTGAAATGACAAGGGTGTGATGCAGAGGAGAATACTTGGGAGAGGGGAACAAACTTCAAATCCTATAAGAGCCTAATTGAAGATTATTTTGCAAGTAAGGCGCCGAGAACGTCGCAAACTCAGGTGGGGGAGAATGTCATGGGCGCCTTTTTAGCCATGCCCCATGACCCCTTGGACACGCCCCGTGGTGTCCTGGCAAGCCTCTCAATGCCTAGCGCCACGAACGGACCTGTGGTCTTGGCTGCGGCAAGTGAAAATCGCGTATGTGCCTCTGTTGCTCCACCGATATCCCTCGCTAGTGCCCAGCTGCAGACAGCTGCCAACAACGCCGTGCGGCAGACAATGCCTCGCGCATAGATCATGATGCTAAAGACAAAGTTGCTGACAACAAACATGTTTCTACCTTGTAGAAGACTAAGTCCTTTTCATTGTAAATATAGAGTAGTTTTATTCCATGTACTTTCATTATGTTCCTATAGCTTAGTTAGGTCAAGTCTTGTAACTTTGGTTTATTTTTTTAAAGCATTATTAGGGGGGATCAAGCAATCAAAACTTTCGAGCAAGAAATTCTCTGTACTGGTGTCTCTCCCCCTCGAAACCGCATTGCCTTCTTTTGTAATAGATTTCATTAATGCCATCAAGCTTTCTTTAAATTCTAATTACTATTCTCTCAATTGTTCTTGACATTGGTTTTCCCGTACGACACTGACAATCTCGTCTAGCATACGGAGGGGACCTCAGTTGGCGGACAACAACTGCACTGACATCAGTTTCTTATCCTTACGTCGCCCTTCCAAGGAATCTCAGGAAGGCACCACGTAGCAGTATGTATGTAAGATTGTACAGTACACTAATATAATTACACAATTCATTTTATCCAAAATAGCTTCTCTCAGTCTTTCTCTCCCTATGAAGCTACCAGAACTCCACCATTAGAGCTCCAGCTCGAGCTCAATTCATTGCTGCATCTGCAGCTCAACATGGTATCAGATCCTAGCATCTCACTCTTCTATCTCCTCATCATCTTCAGTAAGCTCAATTGAACTTTTGCCCCAATTTTTTGAGTTTTGCCCTAGAAGATCGTGTTTGTCTTCAATTGTCTGATCTGCCATTTTCTCTTCAATTTTTTGATTCTATATTTATCAAATTGATTCCTATATAATGGCTATCACTTATTCGAGTATTGACTCCGGTAGTAGTCCCTCTTCTGCCTCCGAGGTGGAGTCCGGCGTCGATACAAGTAGTCCTCTTTACATGCATCCTTCAGATAATCCTGGTGCTATGCTAGTTCTAGTTCCTTTTAGTGGTTTAGGGTATCGATCCTAGAGGAGGAGTGTTATGCGATCCCTCTTTGTAAAAACAAATTAGGTTTCATCAATAGTGAATGCAAAAAGCCAGATCCAAAGAAGGAACCTTCAAAATTTTGACTATGGGAGCGATGCGACGACATGGTTACGTCATAGATCCTAAATTCTCTCGCCAAGGAGATTGTTGACAGTGTTGAATATGCAAATGATGCTGCCGAGTTGTGGAGAGAGTTGGGGGATCGGTACGATCTGACCAACGAAAACAAATTGTATCAAATTCAAAAGGAAATTAATGACATTTCTCAAGGAGTTTTAGACATCACAAGCTATTACACTAAAATTAATAAGCTATGGGATGAACTGAGCACATTGACTACCAAGACACAATGCACCTGTCCATGCACATGTGGTGCTAAGGAAAATATGCATAAAGCTGAACAAGACATGCGTTTAATTCAGTTTTTGATGGGCCTAAATGAAGTGTACACAAATGTACGAGGGAGCATTTTTATGATGAACCCCTTCCCCTCTATGGCATGAGCCTTTTCCCTCCTAGTTCAAGAAGAGAAACAGAGGGAAGTTAAACTGAACAATCATGTCATGATTGATTCTTTGTCCTTAAATGTCAGTGCTTCGAGGAACGATTTCAGAAATGGCCAACAACACGTAGATTCTGCCTCATTTAATGTTAATACATCAAGGAACAACAATTTTAGAACCAACTACTCTCCCAGCAACTACTCTCCTAATATCAACAGGTCACGTCCCTTATGTTATTACTGTAAACGCCCAGGTCACACCATAGACAAGTGTAATAAGCTACATGGATATCATCATGGGTTCAACTCAAATCCCAAATTTGACAAAGGGAAAAGAACTGTGGCCAATGTACATGGTGCACCTGAGACTAACTCTGGCAAACATGAAGAGCCGGAAACCCCTGGAAGGCAACTGCAACTCCAATTTCAACTTAACCAAAGAACAACATGGGCAACTGGTTTCCCTGTTGCAGCATTTTCACTTTGGGAATGATAGGGAGACCTAGAGTATTCCTAATGGAGCTGTGAATTTTGTAGGTACAATGGCCTGCTCTACCTTTGTTATTTCCATTGATTTTAGCTTGTTATCATGCAAATATTTTACGTCAAGTACTGAAATATGGATCCTAGACTCAAGAGCTTCAAACCAGATGACTTTCAATAAATACCTCATGTCTAATAATATAATCTTGCCATATCCCTTGTTAATTAACCTGCCAAATGGTTATCGAGTAAAAGTGACTAAAATTGGGACTATTACACTTGCACCTCAGATTATCCTGCATAAAGTCTTTTATGTTTCTTCTTTCAAATAAAATTTAATCTCTATTCATTGCCTAACTTCTCAGCTTAAAAGTTTAGTGGTATTCTTCTGATTCTTTATGTCTTTTAAAGGCCCCTTCAAAAGAGGCCTCCAGAGATTGGTAAGGTCGATGATGGTTATATCTTCTTTGTTCAAGCTACTTGAAGCATTCTTGTTCTGCCACACCTACTATCAACTATTCACTTCCATTTCATGCTTTACCTGCTTTATATGATGTAAATAAGTCACATTTTCCCTCTCACTCATTTGTACATATTCCCACATGCAATAAAACTCATATTTCATTTTGTATTCTTCTATGTCTAATAACATTGACGCAAATTTGTTGTGGCACAATAGGCTGGGAGGTATCTCCTCTATACTAGTCCAATTCTCACCCAAACAACCATTCCTCTGTACCATATGTCCCATGGCTAGGCAAAGACTGCCTTTCCCTCAGAGAACCAACACCACTACCAAAGCCTTTGACCTTCTCCATGTAGACTTATGGGGACCTTAACATGTGCCAACTCATAACAATTTCAAATACTTCCTCACCCTAGTGGATGATTACAGCAGGTCCGTTGGACCTATATCCTAAGCTGTAAGAGCAATGCCTGGTAAACTATAAAAGCTTTTGTATCTTTCATTGAAACCAGTTCCAAACCAAACTCAAGTTCTTAAGATCTGATAATGGAATAGAGTTTGCTAGTAATGAAGTAATCCAATTTTTCCAATACAAGGGTATAATACACAAGAAAACATGACCCTACATACCCCAACAAAATGGTGTGGTAGAGAGAAAGCACAAGTATCTTCTTGAGACTGCTAGGGCACTTTTTTTCAATCCAAATTACCATTACAATACTGGAGTGAATGTTCTCATAAATAGGCCCCGAAAACTTATCTCAAAAATAAATGTCCCTATAAAATGTTGTATCATAAAAAGCCCACTCTCTCCCATTTCAAGAGTTTTGAATGTTTATGCTTTTCTACTACTCCCCAGCCTCATTGGGATAAATTAAGAGCAACCCCTCTTGTGTTTGTAGGATATCCCTGTCAGGCAAAGGGTTACAAGGTTCTCAGCCTAGCTACCTAGAAAATTCACATATCCAAAAATGTAATTTTCCATGAGAATGAATTTCCTTTTAACATTTTGCCTGATGATTCTAAGTTCTCTTCTATTCCAAATTCTGTCCCTTTTATTGATGATTTGCATGTCACTAAATTACACACTCTTGATTTTTTGCATGATAGTCAAAGGTCTACAAGTGTTACTCCTGATGTTCTGTCACATAGTAGTCCCTTATCATCACCTAAAATAACCTCTAATCAGTCTGGTTAGCCTTTTCCTCAACCAACAATTGCCTCTCATCAACATCCTGTAATTCCTTACTTAGGCATTAGGAAGTCAGCAAGACAACATAACTTTTACCCATTTGAAGGACTATATTTTCTCTATTCCAAACGTAAAACCTCCTGCTCCTACTACTGATACCAATACTATATCCTTTTCCATTAATGCCTTGTTTACTCTTAATCACCATGTCTCTCTTAATTCTTTGATCCATGATAGTCAGCTACTTATGCAAAATGTTAGCCATGATCATGAGCCATTTTCTTATGAAGAGGCAGCCTTAAATCTAGCATGGCAAGCAACCATGACCCTTGAATTTGAGGCTCTACATGCTAATCATACCTGGGCCTTGGTTCCCTTTCCCCAAGGTAAGAAGGACATTGGTTGTATATGGGTATATAAGGTTAAGAACAAAGCTGATGGGAGTATTAAAAGATTCATAGACAAGCTGGTTGTAAAGGAATACCCTCAACATGCAGGTGTTGATTACACATAAACTTTTTCACCAGTTGTGAAAATGACCACAGTCAGGGCTCTCATAGCTACAACAATAAAGAAACAATGGGGTATTTTTCAACTAGATGTGAATAATGCTTTCCTCCATGGTGACCTACATGAGGAAGTTTACATGGAACTACCCCCTGGGCTAGTGTTTGATACTCCTGGACATGTCAGTAAGCTGAACAAATCCCTTTATGAGCTGAAACATCTAGCAGACAGTGGTATGCAAAACTAGACGAGGCCTTGTATTCCAAGGGTTATGTCCATTCTCTGAGTGATTATTCTCTCTTCCACAAAAAGTCAACCTTTTCTACCATCTTTGTCGTGCTATATGTAGATGATGTAATTGTGACTGGGGATAGATTTGCAGGAAATTACTCAGCTGAAAACCTTCCTACATGAACAATTTAAGATCAACGATCTAGGGATATTGCATTATTTCTTAGGCATGGAGGTTCTGTATACAACTGATGAAGCAATCATCTCTCAGAGAAAATTTGCACTAGATTTACTTAAGGAATGCAATTGTCTCAATTGCAGTAGTTCATCTTCACCATTGGTGAATTTTCTCACTAATACAAGGCTGGACATTGCCTACAGTGTGCAACATTTGAGCCGATTCATGCAAGATCCAAGGGGACCACACTTACTTTCAGCTTTCCACCTCCTTAGATACTCGAAAAATGATCCTACACTGGGGATCTTCCTCTCTAATGACCCTGATTGCATAATTAGAGGGTATTGTGATTTTGATTGGGCGGCTTGCCCTAACTCTAGGAGATTAGTTAGTGGTTATCTAGTTCTACTGGGAAATAGCCTAATTAGCTGGAAGTCTAAGAAACAGGAAACTATTTCCCTTTCCTCAGCCGAGACATAATACAAATCTCTTAGAAAGGTAGTGGGTGAACCAACTTGGCTATGCAAATTTCCAGATGAATTGACTATTCCTTTTTTTAAGCCTGTTACAGTATTTTGTTATAGTCAGTCTGCTTTACATATTTCCAAGAACCCTGTTTTCCGTAAAAGGAAAAAGCATAGTAAAGTTGATTGTCATTTTGTTTGAGATAAGTTACAAGAAGGTTTGGTGTCTTTGCATCACATTGGTACTGCTGATCAACTGGCTGATATACTCACCAAAGCTCTTACCGGTATTAAGAATTCTGCTGTTCTGGGAAAGTTGTGTATGAAGACCTCAACTCTAACTTGAGGGGGCTATTGAACTATGTATTTGTGTATAGTAGTTAGTTATTATTTTGTTTAGTCGTCAGTCAATTAGTTGTTAAGTTTAGCTTATTAGTTACAGTAGTTACACGTGTGTGTGTATATAAGATTCTATAGTACACTAATACATTTACACAATTCATTTTATCCAAAATGTCTTCTCTCAGTCTTTATCTCTCAATGAAGCTTCCAGAACTCCACCATTAGAGCTCCAGCTCGAGCTCAGTTCATCTTCTGCATCTGCAGCTCAACTGTGATGACCCAAGGGGTCATTTTATGAGTTAAGACTCCGTTATAGGCTTATAAGCCATAAAAAGGTCTAATTTTAATTACCTCGATTTACGTGTGCAGTCCGGGCATGAAACCTGAAAGCTTTTATGTGAAAATATGAGAAATACTAATTTTTAGAATTTAAAGTTTGGTTTTAGTTGACTTGAGTCAATCTTTTGAGTAAATGGACCCGGATCTATGTTCCAACAATCTCGGGAGGTCCGCAGTAAAATATGGGACTTGGGCGTATACCCCGAATTGAATTCCGACGTCCCAAGCTTTAGAAATCAATTTTTGAAAGAAATTGTTTTGCTGTATTTTGGTTCCGGAGCCCGGTACAAAATTGTTATAGTATTTGAACGCTATCTGTGAAATTTTGTGAGAAATGAAGTTTATTTGAGGTGATTCAGACATCCGGTTGAGAAATAGTGAACTTTAAGTGTTCTTGAGAGAAATGATGAGTTTCGAGGTTTAATTCATAGTTCTACACATTATTTTCATGATTTGATCGCACGAGGGCTCGGGTGAGTTTCAGATACGCCACAGAATGTCTTACACTTAGAAAAATTTACTGGTTTTTGATGTTTCTGGTGCCCAGTCCTTTTCTTCTTCGCATTCGCATTACCCCAGTCACGAACGCATAGAGTAAAAAATGTTGGGGCCCCTTTTTGTTTAATGCGAACGCGATGGGCTGCGGGGAGAACCTACGCGAACGCGATCTGGTCCACGCGAACGCGTAGTGTAACGAGACTTGGGGAGGGTAGATTGCATTTCTTCTACGCGAACGCGTCCACCTGGTCACGAACACGATGGCCTGGGGAGTTAAGGCTCTGTGAAGGCCATTGGGCCTGACCCATCGCGAACGCGATGAAGGCATGCCCAGTCATATAAAACCAGATTTTAAAACGGGCAAAACCTATTTTTCTCATATTTTTCAAACTACCAAGCCCTAAGGACGATTTTCTTCACCAAATTTCATCCCCAAAGTGTAGGTAATCAATTGTAAACTCTACTCTTTCAATTACCCAATGTTTTTCAGCACTTTTAAATCAAAAATCAAGAATTTTCATGGTAAAAATTGAGGGTTTGGGTAGAATTATAGGATTTTGTAAAAATGGGATTTTGACCTCGAATTGAAATCAGATTTCGAAAAAAATTACATATTCAGGCTCGGGGGTGAATGGGAAAACCGAATTTGGTCTGAACCCCGAGTTTGGACCAAGCAGGCCCAAGGTCGGGTTTTAACTTTTTTTGAGAAAACTTAGGAAAATAATAATTTTTCAGTAAAGATGGTTCCTTTAGCATTAATTAATGATATTAAACTAATTATGAATATATTCGAGTGTGTTGGAGGTGAATTCGAAAGGAAAAACGGTAATTGAGTAGTGAGTGGCATGCAGAATTGAAGTAAGTGTTGTGTCTAACACTAGCTTGAGGGAATAGGTATTGTATGACTACTTGTTACCTGTTTGTTTGTTAAATCCAATATATAGGTGAGGTGGCGAGTACCTATACGTCGTGGTCTGGTCATACCATGCGAGTAAATGCTATTTCTTGTTATTCTGGTTGTCTTAAAGCCCACCATCTGTGATTATTATTGTTAGTGAAATTCCTTCGAGAACATTGAGTTGATATTAAATGACCAATGATGATAATAACCATGATAAAATATTGATTTTTTGTGAAATTCCTTTGATAACATTGAGTTGAGATTGAAATATTAAATGGTGATAGAAATTATGATGAAATACTGTACCTCGTGAAATCCCTTCTTTTGGTTGTTGATGATTTGATGAGATTGTGAGGAAGAGTGTAAAGCACGAAGGGTCGTGAATGACTTAATTATATTGTGAGGAAGAGTGAAAAGCACGAAGGGTGATGCCGTGCATCATTTATTTATATGGTGAGGAAGAGAGAAAAGCATGAAGGGTGATGCCGTGCAATTCTTAATTATAATCTGGTGAGGATGAGAGTAAAAGAACGAAGGGTGATGCTGTGTGTTCTAATTATTAGTTGGTGAGACTGAGAGTAAAAGCACGAAGCATAATGCCATGCAAGTTTACTTTCTATCTTTGATTGCTAAAATTATTGTTGATCACTATCTCTGGTTGTCTTATTGTTTTTCTCATTCCTTATGTTTAACATTCCCTATCGCATGCTCCCTTCCCATTAATTGTTGTTTATATACATTAATTGCTATTATTTCCTATTAGCATGATTTCGATGTCCAGGTTTTATGTGGTGTCTTGTCCTAGCGCCGTTACTGCTTCGTCGAGGTTAGGCTCGACACTTACTCAGTACATGGGGTCGGTTGTACTGATACTGCACTGTGCACTCTTTTGTGCAGATCCAGGTACTGGCCAGCATTAGGAGATATCAGTAGCTGCACATTTTTGTTCGGAGACACGAGGTAGATCTGCTGGTGTCCGCAGACTCCTGGAGTCTTCTCCGATTCACTTAGAAACTGTTTTATTTCATTCAAAAAAGATACATTATTTCTTTCAGCCCATTTATTTGTAGTATTTGTTAGTAGTTCATGAATATTGACACCAGAACCTGGGGTAGTTTTATAGTTATATATTTAGTTCGTGGTTTGGTTTATTTATTTATTCATCATTCTATTTTTGGAATGCTAATCATCGTAAATCATTAGATTTAATCTATTCTAAATTTGTTTTTTATTGCGTTTAAATAAGTAGCCAAAGGAACAATAGCAAATCGAGTTCTAACATCTGCTTGCCTAGCAACTATTTTGTGTTAGGCGCTATCACGATCCCGTGGTTTGGGAATTTGGGTCATGACAAGTTGGTATCAGAGTACTAGGTTGCATAGGTCTCACAATTCACAAACAAGCTTGATAGAGTCCGAGGGATCACTACGGAGACATCTGTACTTATCTCTCAGAGTCTATGAAGTTAGGAACAAACTCATTTTTATTTCTACTCGTCGTGTGATTCTTGATATCTCAAAAAAAATATTGATTGAAATCTTCTATTCTCTCGCAAATGGCGAGAACGCGTGCTTCTTCTTCCGCTAACCAACGATCCGGTCGTCCAGCAGCAGCAGCTCCTACTAGGGGAAGAGGCCGAGGCCGCGCCAGAGGCTGAGGCAGGGGTTGGACTCAGCCCGTTACTCATACTGAAGCCCTAGTTGCGGAGCCCCAGATTGAGATTGATGGGGGGGGGGGGGCTCCAGCTCAGACCGTTCTAGCTGGACCAGCTCAGGTCCCTGCGGGGTTTGTTGCCACCCCGGTACTTCAGGATGCTTGGTCCGATTAGTGGGCCTGATGGAGAGTGTAGCCCAGACTGGCACACTCTCTGTTGCAGCAACTGTATCTCAGGCTAGAGGAGGGGTCTAGACTCCTGCTACCCACACTCCTGATCGGACTACTCCTCAGATCCAGACCTCAGCAGCTAACCCAGTTGGGGTAGTTCAGACAGTTGCTGCAGCCCCGATTACTGATGGGGTAGCTATGACTTCCGATGCTTTATGGAGACTGCACAGGTTCATCAAGCTATTTCCACTCCATTTCAGTGGTACATCTTTTGAGGACCCACATGATTTTCTTGACCGCTGCTATGAAGTATTGTAGAACATGGGAATAAGTTGAAAGCAACGAGATTGATTTATATGAGCTGTAAAGTTTAACATTGTGGATTATCAGACATTTTGACCTATGAATTCGTGCCAAGTGGAAAGTGCACTATCAAGGAATAGATTGCGGGATCATGTGTTATATCGGTGTTGTCCAGAATGTATAAGGCCTGAGATTTTGCAAGAGATGAATATAGGACTTGTGGTATGTTTGCCTCAATACCAAAGGAGTTATATAAACAACTTTAAATCTGCGGAAGGTCTACACAGCATGGAAGTCATGATTTTGGATTTTGGGGTGCTTCGGAGGGAGTGCAGTGGTTGACAAGCTTCTAGACCATAGTGTTTGTGCCAAGATTTATCTGTATAAAGCTCTACTTTTGTGATAATTGTGCATCAATAGGGATGAGAGTTACCCCAAAGAATAACGAAGAGTATATGAATAAAGGGGGTAGCTTAGTAGTATTGGGTCAACATAGTAAAAGAAGAAATTGGACGCCGGTGTTTGTGGCAAGCCTACGAAGAGGACGACCAACCATTGCAACATCAACTACTTGACTCAGTTCTCATAAATGCTTTTGAAAGAGTTTGTTCCTCGGACTCTCCATAGGGTTTGAACGGTTGCTTTAGGTCACTACGACGGTGTCAAAATATGTCATCAGGTTCGATAAGTTAGCCCGTCATACTCCTACTTCGGTTCATATAGCCAGAGAGGGAGTCCCCGGACTCATTAAAGGACTCAAATATGATTGTAAATTTTTTGTACGACTCAAGGCATGTTGATACTTCATTTCAGCTAGTGGTAGAAATTTTCCTAGACTTGGGAGAGTCATATTTCATCAGAGCACTCAGGCTACGTGCTCCATTGCAGTTACAACTCAACTTACATGACCAATTAGGGAAAAATGGGTCGGAATATCGAAATCTACTTATGGGTGCTCTTCGTGGGTGCTCTCCTAATATGCTCCACTCATGGGTGCTCTTCGTAACCCTGAAATCTACTTATATGAATACGTGTATTGAGTAATTCTATGGAGATAGATATGTCTATCAATACATGTTGTAATTTTGTTTAACGAAATATTTAAAAGAAGAAAATGAATTGTTTCGATTGGCACGATGTGCATATTACTTGTGATTCAGAACTGGAGGGCGAGACCCTCGCATTTTAATATGATTTGGTATGTTTAAATCGGGCTACGAACCGCGGTGGAAGTTATATAAGGACGAGGTCCTTGTGATGAAAATTCTTGTGCTTAAATTCTCTCTTGTGAAATTAAATTTTGTACTATAGTACTAATAAGAGTCATGCCTATTAGGTTTATTTGAAAATTTTTGTATAAAATTTATCTGTGCATAATTTGCCAAATCTGTGTTATAATTATTGAGCTTTAACCTACAAGGTAGGTGCCCGCCCATATGGCGTTAGATAAAACACGTTAATTCAGGTAGATAATTATGAGTTCTCCATTCGTCGCATATCATTGTCAGTATTGTGAAGGTTTGAAAGGAGATTATTGTTAATGTGAAGTTTAGTTGGTGATTCTGCAATTGATTATGAGAAACTATTAAGATCATATTGAACCAAAAGGGTGTTCCATTTAAATGGTCGGGTGAGTGTGAGGAGAGCTTTTAGAAGCTCAGGACAACCTTGACTTCAACACCGGTATTGGTGTTACCATCATGTTCAGGATCTTTCACGATATATTGTGATGCTTCCCGTATTGGGCTTGGAGCAGTATTGATGCAGGATGGTAGGGTGATAGAATATGTGTCTCGAAAGTTAAAGATTCATGAGAAGAATTATCCGTCCATGACTTAGAGTTGGTAGCCATTGTTCATGCATTGAATATATGGAGGCACTATCTTTATGGCGTGTCATGTGAGGTTTACACGGATCATCATAGCCTCCAATACTTGTTCAAGCAAAAGGATCTTAATTTGAGACAGTGGAGATGGCTAGAGTTATTGAAAGACTATGACGTCACTATTTTGTATCATCCAGGAAAGGCCAATGTGGTGGCCGACACATTGAGTAGAAAAGCAGTGAGTATGGGCAACCTTGCATGTATTCCAGTTGGTGAGAGACTGCTAGATTTAGATATTCAGACATTGGCTAATCAGTTTGTGAGGTTGGATATTTTGCCCAACCATGTTCTAGCTTATACAGTTTCTCGGTCTTCCTTATTCGAGCGTATCAGAGACCGGTATGATGATGACCCGCATTTGATGGTCCTTAGGGACACAGTACGTCACAGTGGTTCTAAGAAAGTTACAGTTGGAGATGGCGGTGTTTTGAGGATGCAGGGTCGTATATGTGCCTAATGTTGATGGCCTTCATGAGTTGATTCTTGAAGAAGCTCACAGTTCTAAGTATTCCATTCACCCAGGTGCAACCAAAATGTACCAAGACTTGAGGCAGCATTATTGGTGGAGAAGGATGAAAAAGGATATTGTTGCTTATGTGGCTCGTTGTTTGAATTGCCAACAGGTTAAATATGAGCATCCGAGACCCGGTGGTTTACTTCAGCAGATAGAGATTCCTGAGTGGAAGTGGGAGCGTATCACTATGAACTTCGTTGTTGGACTCCCACGGACTTAGAGGAAGTTCGACGCCGTTTGGGTTATTGTGGATAGGCTGACTAAATCAGCACATTTTATTCCAGTGGCAAGTACTTACACTTCGGAGCGGCTGACATAGATTTATATTCAAGAGATTGTTCGCCTTCACGGTGTGCCTGTATCTATCATTTCTGATCGAGGTACGCAGTTTACCTCGCACTTTTGGAGGGCAATTCAGCATGAGCTGGGTGCCCGAGTTGAGCTGAGCACCACATTTCATCCTCAGACAGACGAGCAGTTCTAGTGTACTATTCAGATTTTAGAGGATATGCTCCGCGCTTGTGTTATTGACTTTGGAGGTTCTTGGGATCAATTCTTGTCGTTAGTGAAATTTGCTTATAATAATAGTTATCAGTCGAGCATTCAGATGGCTCCCTATAAGGCATTATACGGTGGATGATTTAGATCGCCAGTTGGATGGTTTGAGCCGGGAGAGGCTCGGTTATTGGGTACGGACTTAGTTCAAGAGGCCTTAGATAAGGTCAAAATTATACAGGATCAGTTTCGTGCAGCTCAGTCTAGGAAAAAGAGTTATGCCGACCGTAAAGTTTGTGATGTGGCATTCATGGTTGGAGAGAGAGTATTGCTTCGGGTATCACCCATGAAGGGTGTCATGAGATTTGGGTAAAAGGGCAAGTTGAGCCCTAGGTATATCGGGCCATTTGAGATTCTTGATAGAGTGGGGGAGGTAGCTTATAGACTTGCGTTGCCTCCAAGGTTATCCTCCGTTCATCCGGTATTTCATGTATCTATGCTCCGGAAATATCATGGTGACCCGTCCCATGTGTTAGATTTCATCTCTGTCCAATTGGACAAAGACTTGACTTATGAGGAGGAGCCGGTAGCCATTTTAGACCGGAAGGTTCGTCAGTTGAGGTCTAAGAGCTATCCTTCAGTTCGAGTGCAGTGTAAAGGTCAGCCCGTTGAGACAACTACTTGGGAGTCCGAGTCAGACATGCAGAGTAAATACCCACACTTGTTTGCCAATTCAAGTAATCTTCTATGTCCGTTCGAGGACGAATGTTTGTTTTAGAGGTGGAGATTGTGATGACCCAAGGGGTCATAAGACTCCGTTCTAGGATTATTAGCCATAAAAAGGTCTAATTTTAGTTAACTCGATTTGCGTGTGCAGTCCGGGCGTGAAACCAGAAAGCTTTTATGTGAAAATATAAGAAATACTAATTTTTAGAATTTAAAGTTTGGTTTTAGTTGACTTGAGTCAACCTTTTTAGTAAATGGACCCGGATCTGTGTTCTGACACTCTCGGGAGGTCCGTAGTAAAATATAAAATTTGGGCGTATGCCCGGAATTGAATTCTGAGGTCCCAAGCTTTAGAAATCAATTTTTGAAAGAAATTGTTTTGCTGGATTATTAATGAAATAAAGAAAAGAATTAACGTTTGAAACCATTCGTATCGGGATCGTATTTTGGTTCTGGAGCCTGTTATAGAATTGTTATAGTATTTGAACGCTATATGTGAAATTTGATAAGAAACGAAGTTTATTTGACGTGATTCGCACGTTCGGTTGAGAAATAGTGAACTTTAAGTGTTCTTGAGAAAAATGATGAGTTTTGAGGTTTAATTCACAGTTCTATATGTTATTTTCATGATTTGATCGCACGATCAAGTCCGTATGATATTTTTCGACTTGCGTGCATGTTTGGTCCAGAGTCCCGAGGGCTCGGGTGACTTTCGGATAGGCCACAGAATGTTTTACACTTAGAAAAATTTGTTGGTTTTTGCTATTTCTGGTGCCTAGTCCTTTTCTTCTTCGCGTCGCATTACCTAGTTACGAACGCGTAGAGTAAAATGTTGGGGCCCCTTTTTGTTCTATGCGAATGCAGGACCCTTGACGCGAACGCGATGGGCTGGGGGGAGACCCTACGCGAATTCTATCTGGTCCACGCGAACGCGTAGTGTAACGAGACTTGGGGAGGGTTGATTGCATTTCTACTACATGAACGCGACCACCTGGTCGCGAACGCGATGGACTGTGGAGTTAAAGCTCCGCGAACACGTCCCATCCAATGCGAACGTGAAGGAGATTGGACTTGACCCATCGCAAAGGCGGCAGACCCATCACGAACGCGGCAGGCCCATCGCGAACGCGATCAAGGCCTGCCCAGTCATATAAAACTAGATTTTAAAACGGGCAGAACCTGTTTTTCTTATATTTTTTGAACTACCAATCCCTAAGGACGATTTTCCTCACCAAAGTTCATCCCCAAAGTGTAGGTAATCAATTTTAAACTCTACTCTTTCAATTACCCAATGTTTTTCATCACTTTTAAATCAAAAATCAAGAATTTTCATGGTAAAAATTGAGGGTTTGGGTAGAATTATAGGATTTTGTAAAAATGGGATTTTGAACTCGAATTGAGGCCGGATTTCAAAACAAATTGCATATTCAGTCTCAAGGGTGAATGGGTAGACAGAATTTGGTCCGAACCCCGTGTTTGGACCAAGCGTGCCCGGGGTCGGGTTTTAACTTTATTTGAGAAAACTTAGGAAAACCATAATTTTTCAGTAAAGTTGGTTCCTTTAGCATTAATTAATGATATTAAACTATTTATGATTATATTCGAGTGTGTTGAAGTGAATTCGAAAGGAAAATCGGTAATTGAGCAGTGAGTGGCCTGCGAAATTGAGGTAAGTGTTGTGTCTAACCGTAGCTTGACGACATAGGTATTGGATGACTACTTGTGTAACTACCTGGCCGGTTGTTCCATGAGATTAGCCCCGTTTAACCTGTTTCAACTTTTTCATGTGTTAATTAACTTAATTATGATCTGTTGGGCGGTTCGTTCGGGTTCAGAGTGGCCGTGGTGAGAATTAAGGCACTTAGCCTCTCAAATGAGCTTAATAGTTGGAAAAGTCAACCGGGAGTTGACTTATAGGTAAACAACCTCAGAATGTGGATTTTATAGCTCGGATAACTTCATTAGGTGATTTGGAACTTAAGAGTGTGTTCGGAATGAAGTTTTGATGTCCGGTGTAGAATTGGGCTTGAATTGGCGAAAGTTAGTTTTTGGTGATTTCCGGTCGGCAGTGGAAAATAGGCTATCGGGGTCAGAATGGAATTCCGGAAGTTGGAACAGGTTCGTAATGTTATTTTGGATATGTGTGCAAATTTTCAGGTCAATCGGATGTGATTTGGATGGTTTCGGCATCCTTGGTGAAATTTAGAAGTTTCAAAGTTCATAGGCTTGAATTTGGGGTGATTTTAGTGTTTTTGTGTTGTTTTTGGTGTTTTGAAGGCTCGGCTAAGTTTGAATGAGGTTATGGGAATTTTTGGCATTTTTGGTTGGGGTTCCGAGGGGCTCGCAATGATTTTGGATGGCCATCGAGGAGTTTTGAAGAGTGAAAAGGTTGTTGGTGTGAATTCTTCTGATGTTTCCGCACCTACGGATGCGGAGCCGCAGGTGCGATGGGCGCATGTGCGATGGTTCTTGCACAAGTGCGGAAGTGGGGGACCTGGTCAAGGAGCGCAGGTGCGGACGCCTGGTCGCGCCTGCGAGCCCGCTGATGTGAGAAGAGGGCCGCAGGTGCGGAAGTCAGGACTTAAGTCATTTTCGCAGGTGCGTAAGTCCGGACTTAAGTCATTTACACATGTGTGTACCTAGGACCGCAGGTGCAAGAATAGGACTGCAGGTGCGGTCATCGCTGGGCAGAACCTATAAAAATTAACCCTTAGCGAATTTTGGTTATTCTTTCAGCATTCTTATTGGGGTTTGAAGCTTTTGAAGGGTTTTTGAAGAGGGAAATCGATAGTTCTTCATTGAGGTAAGGATTTTGAACTTAAAACTCGTTTATATGTGATTAAAGGTCTGATTAGTGGTGAAAAATTGGGGGAAAACAGTGCTAAAATGGGTAATTAAGGCTTGTGAGTTAGAGACCTTAAAATGGGAATTTGAGGGGTCATTTGGACTCCAATTTCAGTGTTCTTGGTTTGTATAGATTCATAGGAGGATGAGGATTCTTGTGGTATAAATTTCATCGAGTTTTGAGACATGGGCCTGGGGGTCGGGTTTGACCAATTTCAGGATTTTTGAGTTATTTTTGATAAATTTCGATTAGGGTTCGTTCCTTGGCATATTATAATAATATACATATGATTTTTGGTAGATTTGGAGCACTCGGAGGCTGAATTTAGAGGCAAAGGCACTGCGGAGTAGTATTTTAGCCTGTTTTTAGGTAAGTAACGTTTCCAAACTTGGTTCTGAGGGTTCAAAACCCCGAATTACTTGTTATATGATTAGAATTGGTGACACACATGCCAAGTGACGGGCATGTGGGTGTGAACTCTGAGACTTGTGACCTGGTTCATCCCATAGCACCGCTTAGTGATTATTCCCTGATGATATTTGTGCTCCTATTAATGTGGTAATTGTGAACATGTTAGAAATCATGTTAAGTATAAAATGCTAGGCTTCACACCGAAAATGCTGAGACCCGAGTGGTCGTATATTACTGTTTCATTTTGTGATTTATTTGATTCCATATACTCACTCCTGTTATAGCATATCGGTTCATACCTCAGTCTTAGTATTGTTAATTATAGGCATACTTATCATTGTTTCGGGCTGATGGAGGCATCTGTGATCCATGTGAGTGATACTGGAGAGTAATGACCGAGTGAGGCCGAGAGCCTATTTTTGAGACAGTTATGAGTTCGGAATACACACCGTAGAGATACTTAAATCATGCCTTCATTGGCTTGATATAGCGCTTGGGTCACTAGGGCCCCTCCGAAGTCTTTACACCCCTAGTGAGCACATTGATGATGAGGGATGTATCTTCCCTGGACATGGATCTTGTCCAAAGCTAATGTTATGTGAGGGATGGATCTTCCCTGGACATGGATCTTGTCCGAAGCTGATGTTATGTGAGGTATGGATCTTCCCTGGACATGGATCTTGTCCGATGCTGATGTTATGTGAGGGATGGTTCTTCCCTGGACATGTATATTGTCCGAGTGTTGTATTCCGGAGAGGGATCTTCTCCGTCGGGCTGGACTGGCCTTTTTCCTTAGTACGGAGTGACTACGGTCACCGATGTTATGCATGTTCCGGGATGGAACTTCCCTGGGCCTGAGAGCCATATATAGTACTGGGTCTCTGTGGGAGAGTTGTGAGCACTATGTGTATTTTCACATGTGACATGTTGGAATGTAGAACATATTGAGGTATATCTAGCATATTCTGTTGTTATTTTCTGATAAACTGTGAACATGCCTAAATTTTGTATGCTGATGGTTTAAATACTAAGGTTTAGTCCGTCACTATAGTTTGGGTTTGTTACTTCTGAGTTGGTGTATCACGTTACCCCCTGCACCTAGGTACACCGGGACCCCGTAGTGGATACTGAACAGCTGTCAGAGTTTCATTGGAGTTGTCGAGGTAGTAGCTGGCGATCGAAACCTCGTCTTCTCTTTCTTATTCTACCTGTTGTTATTTATTTTGATACTATGTTTTCCATTTCTCTTTTCCCTTGCTTTATGTTATAGTAGCTCATGACTGAGTGACACCGGATCCGGGGTTGGAGATTTTAAACTTTCTCTCAAAACTTCAGATTATTAGTATTATTAGTAATTTCGTTTTAAAATTGTATTTTTACTGGAAATTGAATTTAGTTTAGATAAATGGGCAGCTTGCCTAGTTCTATGACAATCGCCATCACGACTCCGAAATCAGGTCGTGACAAGTTGGTATCACGACCAGCCTGGAGGACTTGAGGCCGAATTTTTGTCTGTGGCTTGAGTGCCAAGATTTTCTTTGTGTGAGCTCATGTAATTGGGGAATTATATGTCCGTTGGTGTCGTTATTGACGAGACTTGGTGACTAGATGACTATGTGATGAGTGTGATTTGAGGGCGAGATGTGTTTATATTTCTTGATTGTGACAAAAAGGGATTGGATGGATATGTAGCGAGAGTCGTTGAGTGTTTGACTTCTGTTTGGAGTTGGTATATGGCCTCGAGTGTGAGTGTATGGGAAGACCTCTTATGTTGTTTTGTAGAAAGTTCTCTTTTACCAATAATTATGTATGTTGCAATTTGAGTTTAGATCATTTGTGGGAGTTGGCACGGCTATTGCAATGGTGAATGCGAGGTTGGAGATGATTTGGGATGTTTAATGGTTTGAGTTATGTATGAGATTATGAAGGATTTAGTTGAATCCCACTGCGGTATTGTGGCAGTGATGGCGTATGGGCATTGTGGGTTATTGTTGTTTTGATCTATGGCTTTGCGCCAAGTGGGGGAGTCTGCTAATGATTAGTTGGTTGCCCGATTATGTGCTATAATGGTTTCAGTTTGAGGATATTTGGGAGAGTATTCAGCGGCTTATGAGCTTTAGACTGTATGGTCTTATGCTTGGGTCTCGTGTAGTGAGTCTAGGTTGAGAATTGCAGTATTATGACAAGGAGAATTATCAATTCGAGGGTAAGTCAGAAGGAACTTGGATAAATAGGACATCTTTGTAGTGGGTCGAATCAGCATGGTAAGGGATATGTTTTGGTTGCTTATGAGGCAATGAGTTTCTACATGTGTTTCCTAGCAATGCTCTTGGGTGTTGGTGACCTGCGTAGCGTGGTTTAGTTAGAAGGATTCAGTTCTGACGGTTTGGTGTCGTGCAAATAGGATTCGAATGGTTCCTGATGGTTTCTACCACGGTTAGAGATGTGTATTTCTACGGGTGACAGGAGCATGAGAGGTATATTGATTTTGCTTCTAGATGGGATCAAATGTAAGTTCTTGGTTGGTTGGGTACGTAGTTGCTTGTGGGTCGGAAGGGGTTATGAAGTTTCCATATTTATTATATGATGGCCTGGTATATGCGGTACATTGTGTAGAGTCGAGATTTGCATGTGTGAGTTCACGGTTCAGTTCTGGAAGGAAGTTCAAAATTCTTAGGCGGCATTGGCAGTTTCAGATGACTAAGTAAATGGTATCTACTGGTGGCTTGAAGTATTTCATGTGGAATAGAGTTTCGATGGGATCACTCAGTGTAGCAGAGTTATGTAGGGGTATGACCTTTCGTATTGGATTCGTGTGTTTTGATTTTTACGATATGTAACCAAGCTTTTAGCATGATGTTGTGAGGGTAACTGTTAATGGCAGGATAGTCCTCTCGTGTGAGTCTTTTATATAATTTGATTATGTTGGGATGTTGTTGTTGAGTGCACGAGTTGCACAGGTTATGGCTTCGAATTGTATTGATGTGTCATGTCATCAGAGTGGTCGTGATGGATGAGAAGAGGTCAGTGGACCTAGAATGAATATTGTCAAAATTATCTACAGCATAGTTGGAAGGATAAATATCGGGAGTCGCCTTAGAAATTTGCTATAATTCACGTTTGGGAAGGGGGAGCTTCATTTTTTACTGATCGGACGAATAGTTGTTAGTTTCTACGTGTTTCTGTCATCATCGAGTATATGAAAGTGTTAGAGCGAGGCATTTCTTGATAAGAGGTTATGTACTTGTATTGGGTTTCTCTGAGCAGCTATTGTGATTAGGAGTTATCGCTATGGGTGTTTGAGTCACGCGGTGTATTATGTGATTTTATCTGGGGTGCGTATATGGCTTGATCCAACATGTGCAGACTTATTCAGTTTGTCGTTGGGGAATTTTGATCTCGTAAATTATTTCTGAAGTGGAAATATTGGTTCTAAGGTTTATAAGTCCGGTCGAATTTCAAAATTTTGAATTTTTTGTGCTATTGGACCTATATGGGATAGGGTGATGTGGGATCACCCCCGAGTATGTGCATGGTAGGCTACGCGGCAGTTTGATGGTGTTGGAGAACAACTCTTGGCGCGTTCGAGGACGAACACATGTTTAAGTGGGGGAGAATGTAACGACCTGGCCGGTCGTTCCGTGAGATTAGCCCCGTTTTCCCCGTTTCAGCTTTTTCATGTGTTAATTAACTTAATTATGATGTGTTGGGCCAGTTGGTTTGGGTTCAGAGTGGTCGTGGTGAGAATTAAGGCACTTAGCCTCTCAAATGAGCTTAATAGTTGGAAAAGTCAACCGGGAGTTGACTTATAGGTAAACGACCTCAGAATGTGGATTTTATAGCTCGGATAGCTTTGTTTGGCGATTTCCCGTCGGCAGTGGAAAATAGGCTATCGGGGTCAGAATGGAATTCCGCAAGTTGGAACAGGTTCGTAATGTCATTTTGGATATGTGTGCAAATTTTCAAGTCAATCGGATGTGTTTTGGATGGTTTCAGCATCCTTGGTGAAATTTAGAAGTTTCAAAGTTCATAGGTTTGACTTTGGGGTGATTTGAGTGTTTTTGCATTGTTTTTGGTGTTTTGAAGGCTCGACTAAGTTTTAATGAGGTTATGAAAATTATTGGTATTTATGGTTGGGGTCTCGAGGGGCTCGAGATGATTTCGGATGGCTATCAGGGAGTTTTGAAGAGTGAAAGGGTTACTGGTGTGAAGTCTTTTGATGTTTCCGCACCTGCGGATGGGGAGCCACAGGTGCGATGCTTCTTGCGCAGGTGCAGATGTCCGGACTTAGGTCATTTTCGGAGGTGCGCACCTGGGACCGCATGTGCGAGAATAGGACTGCAGGTGCGGTCATCGCTGGGCAGAACCTATAAAAAGAACCCTTAGCGAATTTTGGTCATTCTTTCACCATTCTTATTCGGGTTTGAAGCTTTTAAAGGGTTTTTGAAGAGGGAAATCAATAGTTCTTCATTGAGGTAAGGATTTTGGATTTAAAACTCGTGTATATGTGATTAAAGGTCTGATTAGTGGTGAAAAATTGGGGAAAAACAGTGCTAAAATGGGTAATTAGGGTTTGTGAGTTAAAGAACTTAAAATGGGAATTTGAGAGGTCATTTGGACTCTGATTTCAGTGTTCTTGGTATGTATAGACTCGTGAGAGGATGAACATTATTGTGCTATAAATTTAATCGAATTCTGAGATATGGGCCCGGGGATCGGGTCTGACCAATTTTGGGATTTTTGAGTATTTTTGATAAATTTTGATTAGGGTTCGTTCCTTGGCATATAATAATGATATACATATGATTTTTGGTAGATTTGGAGCACCCGGAGGCCAAATTTAGAGGCAAAAGCACTGCAGGGTAGTATTTTAGCCGGTTTTGAGGAAAGTAACGTTTCCAAACTTGGTTCTGAGGGTTCGAAACCCCGAACTACTTGTTATGCGATTTGAATTGGTGACGCACGTGCCAAGTGACGGGCGTGCAGGCATGCTATGTGAGACTTGTAACCTGGTTCATCCCATGGAACCGCTTAGTGACTATTCCCTAATGATAGTTGTTCTTCTATTAATGTGGTAATTATGAACATGTTAGAAATCATGTTAAGTATAAAATTCTAGGCTTCACGTCGAAAATGCTGAGACCCGAGTGGTCGTATATTACCGTCTCATTTTGTGATATATTTTATTTCATATAGTCAGTCCTGTTATAGCATATCACTTCATACCTCAGTTTCAGTATTGTTAATTATATGCATACTTATAATTTTTTCGGGATGATGGAGGCATCTATGATCCATGTGAGTGAGACTGGAGAGTAATGACTGAGTGAGGCCGAGAGCCTGTTATTGAGACAGTTATGAGATCGGACTACACACAGCAGAGATACTTAAATCATGCCTTCGTTGGCTTGATATAGCGCTTGGGCCACTAGGGCCGCTCCGGAGTCTTTACACCCCCAGTGAGTGCATTGATGATGAGGGATGGATCTTCCCTGGACATGGATCTTGTCCGAAGCTGATGTTATGTGAGGGATGGATCTTCCCTGGACATGGATATTGTCCGAATGTTGTATTCCGGAGAGGGATCTTCTCCGTGGGGCTGGACTGGCCTTTTACCTCAGTACGGAGTGATTACGGTCACTGGTGTTATGCATATTTCGGGATGGAACTTCCCTGGGCCTGAGAGCCATATATAGTACTGGGTGGACTTCTGTGGGAGAGTTATGAGCACTATGTGCATTTTCACACTGTGACATGTTGGCATGTAGAACATATTGAGGTATATCTAGCATATTCTGTTGTTATTTTCTAATAAAATGTGAACATGCCTAAATTTTGTACGCTGATGATTTAATTATTGAGGTTTAGTCCGTCACTACCTCTCAGCCCATAGTTTGGGTTCTTTACTTCTAAGTTGGTGTACTCACGTTACCCCCTGCACCTTGTGTGCATATCTAGGTACACCGGGACCCAGTAGTGGATACTGAATAACTGTCAGAGTTTCATTGGAGTTGTCGAGGTAGTAGCTGGCGATCGTGACCTCTTCTTCTCTTTCTTATTCTACCTGTTGTTATTTATTTTGAGACTATGTTGTCCATTTCTCCTTTTCATTGCTTTATGTGATAGTAGCTCATGACTGAGTGACACCGGATCCGGGGTTGGAGATTTTATGTTTTGTTTCAAAATTTCAGATTATTAGTATTATAAAATTATATTTTTACTGGAAATTGAATTTAGCTTAGATAAATGGGCGGCTTGCTTGGTTCTACGACATGCATCATCACGACTCTGAAATCGGGTCGTGACAACTTGTTACCTGTTTGTTTGTTAAATCCAATATATATGTGAGGTGACGAGTACCTATACGTTGTGATCAGGTCATACCATGCGAGTAAATGCTATTTCTTGTTATTCTGGTTGTCTTAAAGCCCATCATCTATGATTATTGTTGTTAGTGAAATTCCTTTGAGAACATTGAGTTGAGATTGAATGACCAATGATGATAATAACCATGATGAAATATTGATTTTCTTGTGAAATTCGTTTGAGAACATTGAGTTGAGATTGAAATATTAAATGGTGATAGAAACTATGATGAAATACTGTACCTCGTGAAATCCCCTTCTTTTGGTTGTTGATGATTTGATGAGATTGTGAGGAAGAGTGTAAAGCACGAAGGATGATGCCGTGCATGACTTAATTATATTGTGAGGAAGAGTGAAAAGCACGAAAGGTGATGCTGTGCATGATTTATTTTTAAGGCGAGGAAGAGAGAAAAGCACGAAGGGTGATGTCGTGTAATTCTTAATTATAATCTGGTGAAGATGAGAGTAAAAGCACGAAGGGTGATGCCGTGTATTCTATTTATTTTTTGGTGAGGCTGAGAGTAAAAGCATGAAGGGTGATACCGTGCAAGTTTACTTTCTATCTTTGATTGCTAAAATTATTGTTGATCATTATCTGTGGTTGTCTTATTGTTTCCTCATTTCTTATGTCGAGCATTCCATATCGCATGCTCCCTTCCCATTAATTGTTGTTTATATACATTAATTGCTATTATTTCCTGTTAGCATGATTTCGATGTCCAGGTTTTATGTGGTGTCTTGTCCTAGCCTCGACACTACTTCGCCGAGGTTAGGCTCGGCACTTATTCAGTACATGGGGTCGATTGTACTGATACTGCACTCTTTTGTGCAGATCCAGGTACTTACCAACATTAGGAGATATCAGTAGCTGCGCATTTTTGTTCGGAGACACGAGGTAGATCTGCTGGCGTCCGCCGACTCCTGGAGTCTTCTCCTATTCACTTAGATACTGTTTTATTTCATTCGAAACAAATACATTATTTCTTTCAGCCCATTTATTTGTAGTATTCGTTAATAGTTCGTGAATTGTGACACCAGACCCTGGGATAGTTTCATAGTTATACATTTTGTTCGTGGTTCGGTTTATTTATTTGTTCATTATTCTATTTTTGGAATGCTAATCATCGTAAATCATTAGATTTAGTCTATTCTAAATTTATTTTTTATTGCATTTAAATAAGTAACCAAAGGAACAATAGCAAATCGAGTTCTAACATCGGCTTGCCTAGCAAATAATGTGTTAGGCGCCATCACGATACATGATTTGGGAATTTGGGTCGTGACATCAACAATTATAAAATTTGAAAGCAACTCATTATATTTGACACGATTGCTGCTATAACTAAAGGCCATATTGATTGAATGATTACTTATTTTGTTTTCTCTATCTTTTTTCTTTCTTCTTTTGTTACGTGCACGATTGATCAGCAGTATTAAACAAACTTATAATAAGCACATAATTGCACCACGTACATGGACGGATATCGGAAATGGAAGCAATTTTAATCTTACAAATAACAATCAAGATTTAATCTATCTATATATATCTATCCATCTATATCTATATCTATATCTATATCTATATCTATATCTATATATATCTATCTAAATTATTATAAAAGCATAAATACAATTTCAGTTTACAAAAATAACCTTATAATATTAAGCATGACAACTCATAGTAAAAGAACATACCGGGATTCAAGATATTAGCCTTATAATCCTATTAATTTTAGGACATAATACTATATGTTAAGAATCCTATATGATTACCTTTAGGAATCCTATTAGTATAATTACTTTCTTAGGTTGTCTAATTAAAGTTAATTAAAATTTTACTTCATATAAATTATTTAAAACAAAAAGTGAAAATCATCGACAATCTAAAAATATGAATTAAAACACAAAATCATGTAAAAGCATAAAAGTAAGAATAATTTATATCCTACTTTTTCCAACAATAAAATTACACAATAACTTGTGTTCTTTGTCCTAATATTTGAAAAAAGTAAAAGTAATATTAAATGGACTGAATAAAGAGTTGAAATTGAGAAAAATATCCCCACGATAATATATTTTTATTTTATATTTGAACTATTTTTCTACTCAAATAATATTTTTTAACCATTTTTTCGTGTAATATTGCAAAATACCCAATTATTAAACAACAACTAAGAAAATATTTAAGAATATAAATGTGTGAGAAAAAGAAAAAAAGTAATTGGTAAGAATCAATGTCACTAATAATTCTAAAAATATAACGATCTAAAAGTGAAATGTCATATCAATCTTTTACTTTTTGAAATAAAATTTATAGTGTCACGACCCAAATCCTAACCCAAGTTGCGATGGCGCCCAATACCATTATCAGGCAAGCCAACAATTTAACTACTAGCGAGTTTCGTTTATTTTATCAAAATATTTTCCAACACTTACTTCGTTTACGTTTAAACATTTGATAGAACGAATAACTTAGGCAAATTTATGCAAAAATAATCATAAAGTCATAATTAACAATTACATCCCAAAAGAATAGTCTACTAAGTGTGTGCCAGGAACTGGTATCACAAGTCTACAGGCATCTAGTAGAGTAAAAATCAAAAGGAATACAAGTCTGTCCTATTGTCTGAGGAAATATAGACAGAAATAGCAAAATAAAGAAAACTCTAAGGTGATGCTGGAAGTCGTCAGGAGAAGCAGCTCACCGTGAAGCCTCGGCCAGGTATAAATCATGAACGAGCTCTGGACCTGCCTCAGAACCTGTACAATTAAGTACAGAAGCATAGCATGAGTACATAAACAATATGTACGCAGTAAGTATCCAGTCTAATCTCGAAGAAGTAGTGACGAGAGATCGACGTGACACTTACTAGGGTCAAAATAATATGTTTTAAAGGTAAGGCTAAGCAGGGATGGCAATCATAAATAATAATGAAGACAGGAACTGTCACGACCCAATTTACCCTCCGAAAGGTATCGTGACGACACCTAGTCTCTATGACTAGGTAAGCCTTAAATTTGTAGAAATGACAAAATCAATAAAATAAAGACAGAAAGGATATCAAGTAGATGTAACGTAGCTGCTAAGCATATACATTTATACTTCCCAAAACCCGGAATGTCACCATAGTCACAAGCTCTTTACAAAATGTAGTTCTATACAATGAAACAACGGAAAAATATACAAGTCTTTTATGCTTATACTAGAGTAGAAGGGGACTCATGGGATTCTGCGGACGCGGCAGAATTAGCTCGCGGTCTCCTGGCTGCTGCTAGACGACTCCTAGCCACAATACTGGGTGCTGGTACCTCGATTTGCACATGGGGAAAACATGCGCATGAAAGGGCGTGAGTACTCCACATTCGGTACTCCATAAGTGCCAAGCTTAACCCCAGTCAAGTAGTGACGAGGTTAGGTTGAGGCCCTACTAAGTTTGTAAAAAAATGAGTCAATATATAATTTAAAACAGTGAAATACAGATAAGCAATGATAAACAGGATTAACGAAGACGAGAAGATTTAATAACAGAAAGAGAGCCCTCGGCTCAGCACAACATATATCTCAACAGTAAATGTGCAATGCAGTACATGGGGAAAGCTCCCGGATCTCAGTCCGTAGTCCCAATTTAAATATGCTATGTAGGAGATGGGGAAAGCTCCCGGATCTCTCTCCGTAGTCCCAATTTAAATATGCATTTCTGTACAGGGGGAACGCTCCCGGATCTCGGTCCGTAGTCCCAATTTAAATATGAAATATAGTACAGGGGTAAAGCTCCCGGATCTCGATCCGTAGTCCCAATTTAAATATGCAAAGCAGAAGTATGTCAATTATGGCTTAACTTAAACAGTAAAGGAAGAGCAACATGTAAGAATAGAGTAAAAACTACCTAAGCATGATGTGACTAGTAGCAAATAGGAGGAAATCAATCAGAACAGGTAGACATGATTACTCTTAGGCTATCTACTCAATTAAGATAGGAAACAATAATATATGAATGGAAATGAGCGATTTCATGGGAGTAAAAATAGGCTTTTAGCAATAATGACCCGTGTACGCACTCGTCACCTCGCGTACACGGCGTCCACATAACAAAATCAGTATAAAAATGCCTAAGGGAAAATCTCCAACACAGAATTAGGCAAGCCACTTACTTGGACTGCGCTAATCAACTCAATACCAAGCTCTTGCCACGAGTATCTGACTACGGGTAGCCAAATCTATTCAAGTCAATTGCATGGTGTAAATATCACTTCAAGGGAACAAAATAGCTAATTATTTGTAAGCTAACACGCGAAATTAGGAAATCCACCGAAAAATTCCCCCTGGCCCACATCTCGGAATTGGGTAAAATTATATTTCCCGAACACCCATTCGCTCATGAACCCACTCGAACAAGAATCAACAAAATCCGACGTCTAGATCTCCCTAAATCCTCAGATTTTTACTTGGGAAGATTTCATCCCATTTCCATGGGTTTTCATCTAATTTCCTTGATTAGATTGAGGAAAATGATAGGGATTAATGATATATAAAGGGATTAAGGTTAGAAAACGTTACCTATAATCCTCCTCTTCAAATCCCACTGACAATCGCTAAGTTCCGAGCTCACAATCCATTTTGGAATTATGAAATCCAAACCCTCGGATTTTTGATATAAACTGCCCAGACATTTTGCACTTGCTACACTAGGATTGCACCTGCGGTGCCGCAACTACGGAAACCCAATCGCAGGTGCGGAAATTCATTAAGTGGCCTTGGGTCGCACCTGCGGCACCCCTTTCGCACCTGCGTGCCCGCACCTGCGGAAATACCATCACAGGTGCGGAAATTCTTTTAATGGCCTGGGGTCGCACTTGCGGCACTACCTTCGCACCTGCGTGTCCGCACCTGCAGAAATACCATCGCAGGTGCGAGACACTAGAACCAAAATGGTTCAGCTTTTCCCAAATTCACAAAACTCACCCGTTGGGCATCCGAAACAACCCCGAGGCCCCCGGGACCTCAATCAAACCTACCAACTGACCCTAATACCTTGTTCAAACTTGGTCGAGCCTTAAAAATGCATCTCATAACATAAAAATCATCAATTTTTGCATATATTCAAGCCTAAGAACTAAGGAATTTCCTAGAATTCACATCCGACACCGAAACACGTCTAAACTCATCCGAATGACCTCAACATTTGCACACAGGTCATAAATGAAATTACGAACCTGCTGTCGCTTTCGGAAATCCATTCCGATTTCGATATCAAAATCTCACCTATCGGCGGAAATCGCCGAAATTCCAACTTTCGCCACTTCAAGCCTAAATCCACAACCGACCTCAAACACACATTTCGAGCACGCTCCTAACCCCGAAATCGCTCAACGGAGCTAACAGAGTCAATGAAATTCCATTTCGGATATGTCTTCACACAACTCTAGATACAACCAGATTTCTAAGGCTAAATTCCACATTTATGGACTATGTGTCAAAAATCACCCCGGATTTCATCACTCAACGATCCGACAAGTTCCAATAACATAAATAGACATGGGAGAAATGGTCAATAGGGGATCAGGGCGAAAATTCTTAAGACCAACCGGGTTGTTATATCCTCCCACTCTTAAGAAAATCGTTCGTCCTCGAACGAGCATAGAAACATACCTGAAGCTGGGAAAAGATGAGGGTACTGACTCCGCATATCCTGCTCGGTCTCTCATGTCGCCTCCTCGACTGGCTAAACCCTCCACTGAACCTTGACTAAGGCAATATTCTTTTACCTGAGCTTTCTGACCTGTCTGTCCAATATAGCCACATGCTCCTCAACATATGATAGATCCTTGTCCAATTGGACTGAGCTGATATCCAAGACATGAGTTGGGTCACCGTGATACTTCTGGAGCATGGAGACGTGGAACACCGGATGAACTCCTGCTAGGCTGGGAGGCAGGGCTAGATCATAAGCAACCTCCCCAACACATCGCAACACCTCAAAAGGGCCAATAAATCTCGGACTCAGCTTGCCTTTCTTCCCGAACCTCATGACGCTCTTCATAGGCGATACCCGAAGCAAAACTCGATCACCAGCCATAAATGGCAAGTCACGAACCTTCCGGTCTGCATAACTCTTCTGCCTGGACTGAGCTATGCAAAGTCTCTCCTGAATCATCTTCACCTTGTCCAGGGCATCCTGAACCAAGTCTATACTAAACAATCAGGCCTCGCCATGCTCAAACGATCCCATGGGAGACCTGCACCGCCTACCATAAAAAGCCTCATACGGCACCATCTGAATGCTGAACTGGTAGCTGTTGTTGTAAGCAAACTCTGCAAGAGGAAAGTATCGATTCCATGAACCTCCAAAATCCATCACACACGCACGGAGCATATCCTCGAGAATCTGAATTGTGCGCTCGGACTGCCTGTCCGTCTGAAGGTGAAAATTTGTGCTCAACTCTACCCTGGTGCCTAACTCCTGTTGAACGGCTCTCCAGAATCGTGAAGTGAACTGTGTACCTCTGTCTGAAATGATAGATACTGGAATACCGTGGAGGCGACAATCTCTCTGATATAAATCTCAGCCAACCTCTTTGATGAATATTTAGTCAGAACTATAAGGAAATGGGGTGATTTGGTTAGCCGATCCACAATTCCTCAAAGTCCGAGGAAGTCCAACCACAAAGTCCATGGTGATCCGCTCCCACTTCCACTCTGGAAGCTCAATCTGCTGAAGTAACCCTCTCGGTTTCTGATTCTCACATTTGACCTGCTGACAGTTGAGACACTTGGCTACAAACTCTGCTATATCCTTCTTCATCCTTCGCCACCAATAGTGCTGTCTCAGATCCTGGTACATCTTCGTGGTACCCGGATGGATGGAATACCACGAACTATGGGCCTCCTCAAGAATCAACTCCCGAAGTCCATCCACATTGGGCACATAGATACGGCCCTGCATCCTCATCACCCCGTCATCTCCTATAGTCACATCTCTGGCATCAGCCCGCCGGACTCTATCCTGAAGAGCCAAAAGGTGGGGATCATCATACTAGCGCTCTCTGATATGGTCATGAAGGGAAGATCGAGAAACGACACAAGCTAATACCCGGCAAGGCTTAGAAAGATCCAATATCACGAACTGACTGGCTAAGGACTGAACATCTAAAGCTAGAGTCCTCTCAGCTGCATGAGGTATGCCAAACTCCCTAAACTCTCCGCCCAACGATTCAAGGCATCGGCCACCATATTGGCCTTCCTCGAGTGGTATAATATGGTGATGTCATAGTCCTTTAGCAACTCCAACCACCTACACTAGCGCAAATTAAGATCCTTCTGCCTGAATATGTGCTGCAAACTCCGGTGATCTGTGAATATCTCACAGGGAACACCATACAAATAATGATGCCATATATTCAGGGCGTGAACAATCGCTGCCAACTCGAGATCATGAAAAGGGTAGTTTTTCTCATGGACCTTCAACTGTCTAGACGCGTAGGCAATCACCCTATCGTCCTGCATCAACACCGCTACCAAGCCAACCCTTGAAGCATCACAATAAACTGTATAGGATCCAGAATCAGTAGGAAAAACCAACACTGAGATGTAGTCAGGGTTGTCTTGAGCTTCTGAAAACTCTCCTCACACTCATCAGTCCATATAAAAGATGCACCCTTCTGGGTTAGTCTGGTCATAGGCGCTGAACTGGATGAAAATCCCTCCACAAAACGGCGATAATACCCATCCAAACCGAGGAAACTGTGAATCTCAGTAGCTGAGGACGGTCTGGGCCAACTCTGTACCGCCTCCACCTTCTTCGGATCTACTTTGATCCCGTCCAAAGACACCACGTGGACTACGAATGCCACAGAATCAAGCCAAAATTCACACTTAGAAAAATTGGCATACATATTCTTCTCCCTCAATGTCTGAAGCATGGTCCTCAAGTGCTGCTCATGGTCCTCCTAGGACCTAGAATATACTAGAATATCATCAATGAATACAATGATGGAAGTATCAGGAAAAGGCCGAAATATGCTGTGCATCAGGTGCATGAAGGCTGCTGGGGCATTTCAACCCAAATGACATAACAAGGAACTCATAGTGGCCATATCTGGTCCTGAAGGCAGCCTTCGGAATATCCGGTTCCCGAATCTTCAACTAATGATAACCAGGACATAGATCAATCTTGGAGAACACCCTAGCACCCTGTAACTGGTCAAATAGATCATCAATGCGAGGAAATAGGTACTTGTTCTTCACTGTCACCTTATTCAGCTGCCGGTAGTCAATACACATACATATCGAGCCATCCTTTTTCTTCACAAATAATATCGGAGCGCCCCAAGGTGATACACCGGTCCTGATGAATCCCTTCTCAAGCAACTCCTATAACTGCTCCTTCAACTCCTTCAACTCAGGAGGAGCCATGTGATAAGGAGGAATGGAAATGGGTTGAGTGCCGAAATCAATGTCTCTATCGGGTGGCATACCCGGAAGATCAGCTGGAAATACATCAGATTAGTCCCTGACAACTGGAACTGACTAAACTGTAGGGGTCTCAGTACAAACATATCTCACATAATCCAAATATGCATCACACCCCTTTCCAACCATCCGCTGAGCCTTAAGAAAAGAAATGACTCGGCGGGGAGTATACTCCAAGGAACCTCTCCACTCTAACATCGGAGATCCTGGCATAGCCAGTGTCACGTTCTTGGTGTGACAATCAAGAATAGCATAATAGGGAGACAGCCAGTCCATACCCAATATAACATTGAAATCTACCATACTGAGTAGTAGCAAATCAGCTCTGGTATCAAAACCACTGATAGTAATCAAACATGACTGATATACGCGGTTCACAATAAGAGAATCTCCCACCGGAGTAGAAACATAAATAGGGGAACTCAAAGAGTCCCGGGTACCGATGCATCCCTATGACAAACGGGAACAATACCTGTCATGACTGAATCTGAATAAATGGCCTCGGACCGGTCGGAAGAGCATAGTACCTGGCCTGGCCTCCCCATCTAGGGCGACCTCGACCTCCCCGACCTCCACCTCGAGCTGCTTGAGGTGGTGGGGTAGCAGTTGGGCCTGGAAGAATAACTGGAGGACCTAGTGGAAGACATGGAGCCTGATAAATCTGAGGGGGTGCACCCTGATAAGTCTGAGGTGGTGCGCCCCTCCTAGCTCTGGAGAAATATCTGATCATATGATGAGGGTCACAACACTCAAAGCAACCCCTCGGAGGACGTGGCGGCCGCTGCTGACTTTGAACTGGCCTGCTGGGCTGGCCAGTGATAGCACCTCGAGCAGGAGGCACCTGAGATACTGGTGGTGCATAATAAAGATCCTGAGGTCTAGGAGGAGATGGAATACCGCTGGCTGCTGGGAGAGCTGAATGAACAGGGCGACTCACAAAACCCCTACCATAGGCTGCTGCTGGTGCACGGGCTCCTGAAAAATGACCAGTATCTCGATACCTCTTGGCCTCTCTCTCCTCCCTGTCCCAGGCTAACATAGTCTTGATCCTCCGGGCAATACTCACAGCCTGCTGGTAAGTAATATCGGTCTCCAGAGCTCTGGACCTGCTGGTCCGAATACTGGGGTGGAGTCCCTTAATAAAGTGCTGAATTCTCTCTCTAACAGTGATAACCAAAGCTGGTTCATGGCGAGCCAAATCACTAAAATGGACTGCATACTCTGACACAGTCATGGCACCCTGGCGTAGCTGCTCAAACTCCGCACACCAAGAATCCTTGAAGCTCTGAGGGACAAACTCAAGTAAGAACATCTCGAAAAACTGAGCCCAAGTAAGTGAAGCTGCCTCGTCTGGGATAATAAGCTCAAAAGCACACCACCACTAATAAGCTGCTCCCCTCAGCTGGAAAGCAGTGAAAGAAACCCTACTCGTCTCCACAATACCCATAGTGCGGAGAATGCGATGACATCCCTAAAGAAAACCCAGGACATCATCTGAAGCTAGTCCGCTGAACTCAGGTGGGTGGTACTTCTTGTACCTCTCAAGTCGGAGCTGCTCTGCCTCAGGAACAACTATCCTATTCTCATGCTGAGCTGGAGCTGCTGGGGGCATAAGAATATACTCTGGAACCTGTCCAATATGAGCCCTCTGCTCAGGAGTACGGGCCGCGGGAGTCTGTGTCCCTCCTCCGGCCTGGGATGTAACTGGAGCTATCAGGAGTAGACCCGCCTGAGACAAAGTACTGAAGGCACTCAAGAACTGGGCCAATGTCTCCTGGAGGTCTGGAGTAAGAGTAGGGACCTCCTGTGCCCCTCCAACTGTAGCTGCTGGAGGATCCTCTGCCTCTGCTCTAGCCGGTGCTCGGGCTGCACCGCGTGCTCGTCCTCTACCCTAGCCCCTGCCTCTGGTGGCTCTGACTGGGGGCTCGGATGCCTGCTCATCAGTACGTCCGGTACGGGTATGAACCATCTGCAAGCAAGAATAGAATAGACTCTAAGAATTCGAGGACAACTACTAGCACGATAAGGAATTCAAATGAATTTGATTGTTCTTAACAGTTACATAGCTTCCCGAAGATAGATACGGACGTCTCCGCACCGATCCGCGAGACTCTAATAAACTGGCTTGTGACTTGTGACTCCTATGAACCTAGACGCTCTGATACCAACTTGTCACGACCCAATTTACCCTCCGAAAGGTATCGTGACGGCACCTAGTCTCCATGACTAGGTAAGCCTAACATATGCAGAAATGACAGATATAATAAAATTAAGACAGAAAGGATATCAAGTAGATGTAACGTAGCTGCTCAGCGAAAACATTTATACTTCCCAAAACCCGGAATGTCACCATAGTCACAAGCTCTTTACAAACTATAGTTCTATACAATGAAACAACAGAAAAATATACAAGTCTTCTATGCCTACACTAGAGTAGAAGGGGACTCGTGGGATTCTGCGGACGCGGCAGAATTAACTCGCGGTCTCCTGGCTCCTGCTAGACGAATTCTAGCCATGATACTGGGTGCTGGTACCTGGATTTGCATATGGGAAAAACATGCACAGGAAAGGGCGTGAGTACTCCACATTCGATACTCCGTAAGTGCCAAGCCTAACGCCAGTCAAGTAGTGACGAGGTCAGGTTGAGGCCCTACTGAGTTTGTAAAAAAATGAGTCAATATATAATTTAAAATAGTGAAATACAGATAAGCAATGATAAATAGGATTAACAAAGATGGGAAGATTTAATAACAGAAAGAGAGACCTCGGCTCAACACAACATATATCTCAACAGTAAATGTGCAATGCAGTACACGGGAAAAGCTCCCGGATCTCAGTTCGTAGTCCCAAATGTAAATATGCTATGCAGTATAGGGGGAAAGCTCCCGGATCTCTGTCCGTAGTCCCAATTTAAATATGCATTTCAGTACAAGAGAAAGCTCCCGGATCTCGGTCTGTAGTCCCAATTTAAATATGCAAAGCAGAAGTATGACAATTATGGCTGAACTTAAAAAGTTCAGGAAGAACAACATGTAAGAATAGAGTAAAAACTACCTAAGCATGATGTGACTAGTAGCAAATAGGAGGAAATCAATTAGAACAGGTAGGCATGCTTACTCTTAGGCTAACTACTCAATTAAGATAGGAAATAATAATATATGAATGGAAATCAACGACTTCATGGGAGTAAAAATAGGATTTTAGCAACAATGACCCGTGTACGCAGTCGTCACCTCGCGTACATGGCGTCCACATAACAAAATCAGTATAAAAATACCTAAGGAAAAGTCCCCAACACAGAATTAGGCAAGCCACTTACTTGGACTGTGCTAATCAACTAAATACCAAGCTCTTTCCAGGAGTATCTGACTCCAGGTGGCCCAAATCTATTCAAATCGATCGCATGGTGTAAATATCACTTCAAGGAAACAAAATAGCTAATTATTTATAAGCTAACACGCGAAATTAGGAAATTCACCCAAAAAGTCCCCCGGGACCACGTCTCGGAATCGGGTAAAATTTATATTTCCCGAAAACCCATTCGCGCATGAACCCACTCGAACAAGAATCAACAAAATCCGACGTCTAAATCTCCCTAAATCCTCAGATTTCTACTTGGGAAGATTTCATCCCTTCCATGGTTTTTTATCCAATGTCCTTGATTAGATTTAGGAAAATGACATGGATTAATGATATATAAAGGGATTAAGGTTAGAAAACGTTACCTATGATCCTCCTCTTCAAATCCCACTGTAAATCGCCAAGTTCCGAGCTCACAATCAATTTTGGAATTATGAAATTCAAACCCTCGGATTTTTGATATAGATTGCCCAAACATTTCGCACGTGCGACACTGGGATCGCACCTGCGGAAACCCAATCGCAGGTGCGGAAATTAATTAAGTGGCCTTGGGTCGCACCTGCCGCACCTCTTTCCCACGTGCGTGCCCGCACCTGCAGAAATACCATCGCAGGTGCGAAAATTCCTTTAATGGCCTGGGGTCGCACCTGCGGCACCCCCTTCACACCTGCGTGTCCGCACCTGCGGAAATACCATCACAGGTGCGAGACATCAGAACCAGAAGGGTTCAGTTGTTCCCAAATTCACAAAACTCACCCGTTGGGAATCTGAAACAACCTTGAGGCCCCCGGGACCTCAACCAAACCTACCAGCTGACCCTAATACCTTGTTGCAACTTGGCCGAGCCTTAAAAACACATCTCATAACATCAAAATCATCAATTTTTGCATAGATTAAAGCTTAAGAACTTAGAAATTTTCTAGAATTCACATGCGATGCCGAAACATGTTTAAACTCATCCGATGACCTCAAATTTTGCACACAGGTCATAAATGACATTATGGACCTGCTGTCGCTCTTAGAAATCCATTCCGAGTCCGATATCAAAATCTCACCTATCGGCCGAAATCGCCGAAATTCCAACTTTCGCCAATTGAAGACTAAATCCACAACCGACCTCGAAAACACATTTCGAGCATGCTCCTAACCCCGAAATCACCCAACGGAGCTAACGGAGTCGACGAAATTCTTTTCCGGATCCGTCTTCACACAGCTCTAGCTATGACCAGATTTCTAAGTCTAAATTCCACATTTATGGACTATGTGTCAAAAATCACCCCGGATTTCATCACTCAACGCTCCGACAAGTTCCAATAACATAAATAGACATGGGAGAAACAGTAAATAGGGGATCGGGGCGCAAATTCTTAAAACGACCGACCGGGTCGTTATAGGAACATCGAATATCCTTTACAAATACCTTTACGTGTCAAGTTCTCTAACATACAACTTACCTAGTTTTTTTTATGGTATTTAACAGATACATAATCACAAAACACCCAACATCTAATAAACACATAACATGCCGTGAACGTATGGCTGACACAACGCGAAAATAAATGTGCACTGCCGAAGGGTTGAACGACTCGAACCATAGATGCATCTATGACACCGCTCATGAATCGAACATGCGACATAGTTGACATAATAGTAGGGCTACCCTGCTCGCGAATCGTACATGCGATGCGGGTTCCCATATATATACACATAATTAATAGGAAATTAAGAAATTCAGTAGAGAATATACTTACAGAGAAGGTTTCAATAATATAAATTTCAGAATGTAACCTCCTAGATGTTCACTTAATAATTCAAGGATTTAGGCAACCTAAATTAACATTTAAGATTATAGTTACGGCACATAAAGCATGCTTGTGAATCCTAAACCCTCGACATAATATAATAGTAGCTACGCACGAACTCTCATCACTTTGTATCAACACTATAGTAGCTAATACTCACTATTCAATATCAAGGAATTTCCACCAACATGGATAACTATAAAGTGTATCTCAAATATTACTTACGAAAAACCACATAAATCACAATATTCGACTCACGGGCATGCTTGAAACCAACGTATAGGTACTTGTCACCTCACCTATACGTTAAACATGATTCTTACACATAGCAAATAGGACACAACACCTAGTCCCTCAAGCTAAGGTTAAGCCAAACACTTACCTCGAATTCCACGACCAACCCAAGCCTCAATTACCGCTTTCCCTTTAGAATTCGCCTCCAATTCAATTGTATCTAGACATAATTAGCTTAATAACATCAATAAATGTTAAATAATTCAATCTCAAGGTTTAACTATAGGTTTTCCATCATTCTTCCCAAAAAGTCAAAAATCAACCCCGGACCCGCTTGGTCAAAACATGAGGTTCGGACCAAAATCCGGTCACCCATTCACCCACGAGCCTGAATATATAATTAGTTTCAGAATCTGACACCAAAACAAGGTCTAAACTCCAATAATTCAAAAAGCCCTAACTCTACCCAAATCCCCAATTTTCTACCCTTACAAACATGATTTAGGCCTAGAAATCTAATGGGTGTTAATGGAAATTGAAGGAAACGAGTCTAAGAACACATACCTAAGGTGTTGTGGTGAAATCCCTCTTCAAAATCGCCCCTAAGCTACCTTGGTTTTGAAAATATGACGAAATGGCTAAAATCCCGACTTGCTATTGTTTTAAAAAAAAGCTGGACAAATGTACTATGCGTTCATGCCCAAGCCTGTGCGTTCGCGTAGGCTTCCACTCCCCTTCCCTACGCGTTCGCGTCAAAGGGGACGCGTTCGCACAGTGAAATGGCTACCCAGCTCCAACCCCCTTCCTATTCTATGCGATCGCGTGAGACTGGACGCGTTCACATAGGTCAACTTCCTAAAGCTATGCATTCGCATCCTACCATATGCGTTCGCATAAGGTAAACCTGCCCCCCTCCCAATTTGTGCAGTGCGTTCGCATGGGTTAACACGCGTTCGCATAGAGAAAATGCCTGGACACTAGCAACAACAATAACACCAGATTTTTCTAAGTCCAAAAGCACTCGGACGCCTATCCGAAACTTACCTAAGCCCTCCGGGCACCAAACCAAACACGTACACAACCTCAAAAACATTCTACGGACTTACTTGTGCTATCAAATTCCCAAAATAACATATTAAACAACGAATTTAGCATAGAAATCAAAGAAAAATCTCAAAACTTTCAAAGTTTCAAATTTCACAAATACGGGTCCGAATCACGTCAAACGACCTCCGTTTCTTACCAAATTTTACAAACACATCTCAAATATCATATTGAACCTGTACTGGGCTCCGAAACAAAAAATATGGGCCCGATACCATAAATTTCAAATATAACCAAAATTTCAAAAACTCTTATATTTTAGTAAAACAATTTGTTTCAAAAATTCATTTCTTGGGCTTGGGACCTCGGAATTCGATTCGGGACATACGCCCAAGTCCCATATTTTCTTACGGACCCTCTAGGACAAACAAATCACGAGTCCAAGTCCATTTACCCAAAATATTGACCGAAGTCAACTTAAATTCAATTTTAAAGGCAAAACTAACATTTTTCTCAGTTTTTCTTATAAAAGCTTCCTGGATATACGCCCAGGCTGCGCACGCAAAATGAGGTGAGATAAAAAGAGGTTTTCAATGCCTCGGAACACGATTTTGACTTATAAAACAAGGGATGACCTTTTGGGTCATCACACTAATTAATGACGGTAGTTCTCATCATGTTCTTTAATTAAATTCATAATGTCAAACATTTTTAATGCTTATGATCATACATTAAAATTCATTACTCAATGGATTTTTTAAAACTCTTTTTTTTTAAAAGGCAGTTAGAGGTGTTAGTGGTTTTCTTGTAACTTCTTAAAAAATACATTTGTGAATAAATTGAAATATATGAAGTAAACAAAAGAATGTTTATTTTGTTTTATTTTAATTGTTTTTGTTAATGAATCATCAAATATTAATTAAAATATTTTAAGTCATGTTGCGTTGGCAGCTGGCAATGTTGGCTTTTTGTTCACGAAAATTGGGGATCCTATACAAGTGATGATGATTGTCAGGTTTGGTGTAACAAATATCATGATCGTGCATCTTATGTTAAGGGTAAATGTAAAGCTCAAATGAGTGTATGTAATTGTCAAGCATGTTCGTCCTAACAGTATAATAATTTATATTATACTGTTAATATATAAGTTAACCAGTTAATTACAACTTATAATTACTTTATTTTCGATGTTATTATATTTAAAATGCTTATTATAAAAATTACATGTTACCATAAGTAGACTTAACATAATGGTGTGATAATTAAACAAAAAATGTAGAATAAAATGCGATTTTTGTCGTCTTTCAGAAACCTTACAATATCAAGGAAGGTTCTATTTTCATACATTAAAATTTATTCAGTAAACAAGTTGACACCATGTGTAATAAAACCTTATATCGCAGCATTCAACGACAACAATTTAGATCTCAATTTGTTATGAAAAATATGTAATAAAAGGCAGAAGAAAGATTGTTACATATTTTATGAGGTTCAGTTGATATATATATAATTTACTATGTGTTTACCCTAAAATTTAGATAACAATTAAATTTATATTGTAGTTTTAAGGATATGTTATTTCACCTAACACCAACTGATAAATAATAAGATTAATAATAATAATCAAAAGAAAATCAAACTAATATTTGAACATACTCAAGTTAGAGTACCCTCGAATTGATTAGTGCAAGGACAATTTAGAAACATAGCAAGCTGATGAACAAGAATGTAAGTGAGAGAATTATATTGTTTTCGTATATGTGGATAATGTGTGTTACAAATGATTAGAGCTCTCCTTTATATAGTAGAGGAATTCTACTTATGGTATAACTATAATTACACAATGAAATCCCATGATTAGCTGATTAACCGTTTCTGATTTGATCTGTGATTTACGCCATGATCCTCGATCAGTCATGCATATCTTGCTTTTTCATTAGTTTGCCATCTCCGATCTTACTCGGTTTCTGTCTCGCTTGGCTTCGATTGTTACCAACCTCGATCTCGACAGATACTTCAATTCTGAACTCGGTACCTTATCCTCGCGATTTAGTAGAAGTCAACCTTCGATGAAACCTCCTGATTTCAGTAAAATAGTAAAATCGGGTGGGCCCGATTATAACCGTATACAGTAGTCCCCTCATTTTTTGGAGTGTAATGAAAAGAAACGAATTGAGCCTTCGATATTCTGACCTCGACCAATTATGACATCATCCACGTGACGTAGCGATGGAAGTGACCGAAATGTCCCGTCGGTACAGTTCCCCAAATCATTAATGAGCATCAGTTGGTGGTCAGTAATTAGTGTTTTTGAACCGTCGCCGTAAATACCATAAATAGGCCCTCTCCTCATTGATTCAGGCTTTACTTTAACTTTCTTCTAATCTTCAAAGCTTATACCTCTCCTAAGTCCTTTCCTTCTACAAATATTCAGGTTTCACTGTTAATCTTTTTTCAAGCATCTAGTCTCCCTACCTTCTTCTTTCATAAAACTTATAAAAATGGCAAAAACATTCAAAAAAGTTCCCCAAAAGGGGAAAGCTTCTTCTTCACGGCCGGCTGGTGAAAAAACGTCGGTGCATCCGTGCCCTAAAGAGTGCGATCCCCGCGGGTGCGCCCTTAATTATGACTTTAAGATCGAGAAAGATTCCTCGGCTCCTGGTCGATGCGAGCCTATGTCGAGATATATAAGCTCGATAACTGAGGGATATCTCGAGCAGGTAAAGAAAGACTGCAACTGGGGGGATAATGAGGTGGTGGTTCTAACCCCCGAAGAAAATATCACCACCCACATGGAAGGGTTTCTGAGTGTTTACACTTACCCTTTCACGTTGGGCCCCTCGACCCCGTCATCATCGAATTCTGCCGTCAAGTACCAGATAACCTTAGGTCAAATCCATCCCTCCTTTTGGAAAATAGTCATCATGCTTCGATTCTTCTCAAGCAAAGTCGAGGGGATGTCTTTCACCCTCAACCACATCATTAGATTGTACAACCCCCATCTCTATTGTGCGGGTTGATTAAACTCCAGCGTCGAGCTACCAAGGTGTTGTTCTCAAGCATTGATGAGGACAAAGATCGAGGCTGTATGGGTAGGTTCATTCAATTGAATACTTCCGACCTCACCCCGGCAGAAAAGATGCCATTTCCCGAGAAATGGAACATGAAGCGTAAGTATTATCTCACTGTTAGCTTTCATGCATTGTTTCATTCCTCTTCTTTTTCTCATCAATGTTTTCTTTCATGATGTAGCGGTTTCTTGGATTCCCTGTATGATCCCCAGCCTCGAGAGTTGGGTTCGAAAACTGGCCTCGACCTCCACGTACACCGAGCGCTGTTGGCGCAATTTAGCAAAAGGCCGATGGGAGGCCAAGAATCATGGTAAGCTCCCTTTTCACATATCTGATGATCTGATCATGATATCTTTTTATACTTATTCAATTTTCTCGTATGTACGCCTGGGCAGAGATGCGGTCATGAAGCCCCCGTCTGGTGAGGAGGAGACTTCGTCCTTGATTCCGAAACCGGCAAAGGATAATAAGAGGAAAAGTGCCTCAACCTCCGAGGACCCAAATTCTAGGCAGAAGAAGAATCAGGTTAGAAAACTGAAGACAAATATTGTTGTCCTTCCTGCCAATGTACTTCAGCGGCTAAGGGAGGAAGAAGAATAAGATGAAGATGATGGCTTAGTGCTGGTAGCCTGTGTGAAGAAAACCATCGAGGCCCCAAAGGCCGATGAATTGGTGGTGGTTGTTAGGGTCCCGCCTCGGGTTGAAGGGGTCTTAGAGAAGGATCCAGGCAAAGTCCCTAAGTCGTCAGAGATCGAGGCTGTCCTCCACCGAAATGAACAAACGGTGGGTATGTCTGAAGGGTCGGCCCCGAAGCCCATCAGACTAAAAAGAACGCCCCAAGTAGCTCACTTGGGGAAATAGTAATCGGAGACTCACCTATTCTCCCTACTTTTTCCGAAGAGGCTATTCGGGATGCCCAAGCTTTGAGGACTCCCGAGGTAGACGGAGCTCACGGAGGGGAGGATACCTACCGTGATTATTTTGCTGGGGTCGAAGATGCTATCGGCTCGAGTGACGCATCGAGTCTCTTTGATGAGGACCAATGATCCTTGAATCGGGTGAGTCTCAACTTCTTTTGTCTATTTCATACTTAGTTTATTTCTTCTTTTCCCATCTAATTTCCTTTCTTTTTCTGTATAGGTTTTGGCACTTCATCAGGAAGCGTTTTCCAAGTTCTGGGTCGAGCTGAGCCGATGTGAGGCTGACCTTCAAGGGCTCTCTTAAGAAAGGAATTCCCTCAAACTTCTCTGCTAGAAAAAAGAAAAGGAGATCAAGGACCTCCGAGCAAAATTGGCTAGGGCTCACAAGGATCAGACCGACCTAATCGAGCAGGTAATGACATTCTTAAAAGATCATGGGCTTGATTCAGGAATGAAAGCTAATATTTAAGTCTCACGGCTGCAACAGAAGATCGAGAGGATCGATCAGGTCCGCGAGGAGATCAATACGATGAAGGAAAAGTCCTTCGGGTGGAAAGAGGGCATGAACCGCCTTGCTGCAGAAAAAGAGACTACTCTAGTCCAATTGTCATCAGTCGAAGGCCAACTTTGAGGCATAAAGGAGAAAATCTCAGCTCGGTCAAATAAGATAGAATAGCTCGAGGCTCAATTGGCTTCCAAACTTGCAAGGGCCGAATCTGAGGCCAAAAAGGCAAAGACTGAGGTTGATGCGATTGTGGCCGTCTACCAGGACGATGCTGAAGCCGCTCAAGTCCAAGTGAGAGAGGCTGCTCAAACTCGAGCATATTGGATTATTGAACTTATCAAATGCCAATCTCGGAGGGAAACTCTCGTGGATATCCACGCTCGAGGTTTCGATCTTACCGAGGAGATAGTAAAGGAAAAAGAGCATGAAGCTGATGCTAAAGAGTTGTCCTCTTCTGATGATGATGACGATGATAATTATGGCACCAAGAGCGGGTCCAAAAATGGGGAGGACCTCGATGAAGAAGCTTCCCCCGAGGATAGTTAGGAGACTTTGTATTTTTTTCTTCTTTTTCTTTTTGCGTAGGACCTTGATCGGTCTTTTGTAAATACCTTCATATGGATAAAACATTTCTTTCATTTTCTGTCTTATCTTCTTCTTGACTTATGCCTTGTGAAAATTATAATTTGCTTATGCCTTATAAAAAATTTGATTCATTTATGCCTTGTGAAAATTTTGTTCGTAAATTCGAAGCTTAGCAACTTGATCGAACTTGGACTAATGTAGTCTTTATAGCCGAGTGAGTATGATTCATCGAACTCAAAAATATAACGACCCTTAAGCTCTTGAATTGGGCCGATATGGCCTCAAAAGAGTGGATTTTTTTCCCTTTTCGGCTTAAAAAGTTAATCATATAAAAATTTATCATGCCTTAGCTCGAAATAAGTCTGTACCCATTAGGTTTTTCGGGGTTTAGTGTTATTGAAACCTTTTTATTTTTTATTCCTTAGCACAAAATTGTTCAGTACAAAATTATTCGAGGGCTCGAACAAATCGATACCCCTTAAGGTTTTTTAAGGGCTGACATTGTCGAAACCCTTTTTGTTATTTTGTCAAGGGTAGCCTTTTTAACCAATTTATAAAAGTATTCAAAGGCCTGTTTTAATTACAGAATTCAGACATCTCCGAACCGTGTTAGTTCGACTATAGCCTTTGGATCTTCCTCTTGTGCTTGTTCGAAGTGTCAGTCCTCGAGTGGGGTGGCCTTGGCCTATAAAATCGAGGATTGCCTTTTTAAGGTCTTATGACCTCCAGTTTTAATGATTTGATCATGTCATTTTTGGACGGTAGTCCCCGAGTACGGGGTTATTTGTTCAAACTTTAGCTGCGATCGGCCCTTGAGCCAATTTCAACAATAGATCATAAGTATGAAATAGTAAAGTAGAAATTTCTCTATGGCATGGAACATCTATTATGGAAAAAAAATACTTTTTTCAATAGATTATACATGCGTCCATGTTTTTCCATTAGGGCTCGAGTAATCTACATGGACACGGTTCATTTGACCCTTTACAAAATTTACCTATGACACAAAGTATTTCCGTGAAAACATCCGAGGGTGATGCCACTCAGTATTCGAGGTTGATTGTAAAGAAGCATCAGATGTTGTTGAATTTCTCTAAGTTAGAACGAACAATGGTTGCCTCGTTAAAAACCTTGCTGGAAAAACCCATTTGGGACAAAAACTGGTCGAAGGGAAAAAGAGTGCAACGCGTGCTTTCAGACCTAAGGACTTCATGTTTGGAAAAACTTCGATGTCTTCGATCAAACACCTGCAATTAGTTAGTATAATATATAAACAAAAAAGTAGAAGGTCATACCTTAGCAATAATACCGTTTGAGAAGGGATACGTTCCAATTATTTGGCAATTGTTCGCAGTTCATCGTGCCAAGTTTGTAGGATCCATTTTCGATGATATTGAAGACCTGATATGGTCCTTCCCAATTTGGGAAAACTTTTCCTTCGTTTGGGTCTCGAGTATTGAAGGTGAATTTTCTCATAACTAAGTCCCCGATTATAAAGTGTCGAAGATTGGCTCTTTGGTTGTAATACCTTTCGATGCGCTACTTCTGTGCGGCCATTCAAATGAGGGCGGCTTCCTGTTTTTCATCTAGAAATTCGAGGCTTGTATTCATAGCCTTGTGATTTGACTCTTCCATCATATATCAAAACCTGACGCTAGGTTCCCCGACCTCGACTGGGATTAGAGCTTCGATGCCATATACTAAGGAGAACAGTGTTGCCCCCGTATTGGATGATGGTCTTGTTTGTTGATTCGGCCTGTCCATTCCCACTAGGATGATATGGAGTTGACAATATCCTTTTTATTTTGTGGTCTTCGAGAATCTTTATTATTTTGCTGCAGATGAATTGTTTTCCATTATCGCATACGATTTCGGAAGGCATCCCGAATCGACATATAATGTGGTCCCAGATAATGTGTATAACTTCTTCTTTTTTTCTGACTTTCTCGAAAGCATGTGCTTCAACCCACTTAGAGAAATAGTCAGTCATAAATAAAATGAATTTAGCTTTACCTGGGGCCGATGGTAGAGGGCCGATGATGTCCATTCCCCATTTCATGAACGACCATGGGGATAAGACTGAATGGAGTTGTTCTTCGGGCTGGTAGATCATCGGCACATATCTTTGGCACTTGTCGCACTTTCGAAAGAATTCCTTAGTATCTTTTCCAATATTGGCTCAATAGTATCCCCCTCTAATGACTTTGTGAACCAATGATTCGGCACCGGAATGATTTTCTCAGGTGCCTTCGTGAATTTCCTGTAGGACGTAGTCAGTGTCACCGAGACCCAAACGTATTGCTAACGGTCCATCAAACATTCTTCTGTACAGTGTTCCATCTTCGTCCAATGTGAAACGTGCAACCTTCGTACGTAGATTCCTCGATTACTTAGGATCCGATGAAAGCTTTTCGTTCTTTAACTACTCGATATATTTGTTCCTCTAATCCCAGGTCAGACTTGTGGAGTTTATTTCAGCGTGTCCTTCTTCGATTACTGACTTTGAGAGTTGTACAACAGTCCTCGAGCTAATTTCGTTCTTTAAGTACTCGAGGTACATGTTGTAGGGTCCATTCTTTAACCCGATGTAGTGTCACCTGTAGTTTGTCAATGTACCTCTGCATTCGATCTTCTCGAACCTCGAAGGTTCTGTTGACCTAGTTTACCACAAGCAGGGAGTCACATTTGGCCTCAATGACCTCTATTCCCAAACTCTAGCTCGAGACCTATAATCATGGCCCCATACTCGGCCTCATTGTTAGTCAACTTAGAAGTTTGGATAGATTGTCTAATTGTGTTGCCCGTGGGCGGCTTCAAAAAGATGCCTAGCCCAGAACCCTTCACGTTCGAAGAACCGTCTATGAAAAGGGTCCATACCCCCGATGATGTACCCATTTTTAATAAAAGTTCCTTTTAGACCTTGGGTAAGAGGGCTGGCATAAAGTCGGCCACGAAGTCTGCTAAGATTTGAGACTTGATGGCCGTTCAGGGTTGATACTCGATATAATACCCACTGATTTTGACGGCCCATTTGGCCAATCGGCCCGAGTGTTCGGGATTATGTAAAACATTGCGAAGAGGATAACTGGTCACCACACAGATTGGGTGACATTGAAAATATGGTTTTAATTTCCTAAAGGCACTTATTAGGGCGGGTGCCAATTTTTCTACGTGTTATTACCGGGTCTCGACTTCGCCTAAAGTTCGACTAACATAGTAAACAGGAAATCGCGTACCTTGCTCCTCTCGAACCAGGCCCCCACTTACCGCGACTTCCGAGACTGCTAAGTACAAGTAGAGTTGCTCGTCCGCTTTTGGAGTATGGAGCAGTGGCGGGCTCAAGAGGTACCGCTTTAATTCTTCAAATGCTTGTTGGAATTCGAGGGTCCAAGCAAGAATTTGCAAACATTGGACCAGAACATAACTAAGTCAAGTATTGACCCTTTGGGCATGGTTGCTAACACATAATTATTAGACAAATTAATACACCTAAAAACATGATTTCTAACATATCACAACATTAATCCTATAGGCAGGATTTCTAACATACAACTTTGACAGTATAGTACAAAACCTATAGGCAGGATTTCTAACCAACTTATCATGAATGTAAAGCAAGGACCCTTTCGCATTTTTACTAAATACCCCAGAATTGTTATTACAAAATTATTACAGATCACAGTTAATGAATGAATTACAAAGATAAGTAAAACTATAGAGAGCCTACAACATGTCAAAATACACCTGGACAGGCCATGCCTTCAACCCATAACAGCTCTAAAGCTCATGTTCATGGATACACAATAACCAATGGTGAATGATTCACCCATATTCCAAAGATAAGCACACAAAAACCAACTCTCTAGTGTGTCAGAGTTCCCAAGGGTCTCACATGGACCCCGAGCAGTGCTCACACTGGGGAGGTCAAAGGCAGAACCTAAATGGCCTTGACCTTCAGCTAGCTAAGGATGGGGATTCAGGATAGCATAGATAACACATAAAAGAGTAGGCAATGGCTAAGGGACAAAATTTGAAAAGACATACTTGATGTTAGGAAGCAAATATAGCAGAATTCAAAACACATAGTAGTTGATCAAAAAGGACAGCTAGGCTTAAATACATAGGCAGAATTACATTGAAAGAGTTAGGAAAACAACCTGGCAGTATTTACAAAGATTTTTCAGACTCAAGTGTATAATACTTAACAAGTTAAAGCCAGAAAGGTCTAATTAGACTAAGTGTACATGCTAGTATTAAGGACAAGCCATGTTTTACATCTAACAACATTTAGACATGGTAGGAAAACACAAATCTAATAAATACCCTAGGGTCAAGCAATCACTCGAAAGAGTATGGAATGAAATGAACTAGATACATGCTAAAAAAACACATTATCAGGGCACATAAGTGACAAAAAAGGCCTTAGCACTTTTTCGAACACATCAAGGTAAACATTGCAAAGATTCAGAACAAGTGAACTTGTCAATATCACCTATAGGTATTCTAGTGTTAACATAATAGATTACTTTTAAAAAAGATTCAAGGCAAGTGCAGAACTAACAAAGTTGCATACATGAAGCAATTTAGAAGGTATTAAGCTAACACTTAAGAGGATTCATACTATTCAAACCAAGCATGAACAATCTCGGAACTAGCAGTACTAAAGTACTAAAGTGACTAAGACAAACGTAAGTTGATAGAATCATGCTTAAAAAATAAACCTAAGCACACTAGACCACATAGACAAGTCACAGATACATAAGAATGAAATGGCAAAGGTACAGAAACTCATCAGTTAAGTGAGAAAAGCGAGAATAATACCACAGTGGTGTGAACCCAAGAATTTCTGGCCTTGGCTTTCAGCCGGCCAAGAACCAGAGATAGAACAAGATAGCAAAACTACCACAGAGCAAAAGCCTTAAGTTTTTAGTGAGATTATAGCGATTCTAGGTCTATCCTAAAGGGGAAAGTGGAGGGGTTTATATAGTGACAGAGATCGAGCAAATAAATAAGGAAAAGTTTAAACCAAACATAAAGAAGGAAGTATCATCATGTAGAATCGAATAAAATTGGATTTAGGGAAGAGGAAATAAGCAAACCCTAATTTTAGGAGAACAAAATATTGACAGAATATTCACACACAAAGATGAATAGAGACACAGATTGCACCAAAATCAGTGAGTCGAAATGATTAAGAAAACAAGATTTGAAAATTCTAATTCTTAAGGCAAGTGAAAAGAAATCGGCAGAATCTGAACAAGGAAAATTAAACTCACACATAATAGAACAAACAAAGACAAGAAAACACCCAAAATCAAAGAGTCGAACCAATTTTGGTTCAATTTGAAGAAAATATGTAAACACTAGTTTTAGTGTAAATCAGAATCATAAAAAATATAAACAAAATCGGACTCACACGGTAGAATAAATGTGTGTAGACAGAATTTCGTCCAGATTCAGGAAATGAAAGTCAATCGGACAGAATCATAGTAGTAGTACTTTCCATGTTTAGGCAAGTACTAAGTAATACCATAGATAATCAACTAGTAGCAAAAAATATACAGATATGGTAAGTAAATAGGAAGGGAATCCCATTAGAAGAGGGGATTTGGGGTGTGACGACTAGGGTTATTTAGATAATTAAAGAGAGGGGGTGAACGGGAGGATTAAAGGTGAATGGGGCGGGTTGGATAAAATGGATACTGACCAGCTTTTTTTGGGTAAAAGAGGTTATTGGTTTGTGCTGGGGATATTAGGTTAGGTATTTGGGCTAGGTGTTTAGGTATTGGGTTGGGGTTGGTCCGAAATAAGTTTAGAAAAACAAGCTATAGTTAAATACCCACTTTTAATTAATAAATAATTCATAAAAATGATAAATAAATTAGTAAAAATATTATTTGCGCATAAAATAATTAATGACAATTATTTAACACTGTAAAAATATAAAAGGTTATTTTATGCATAAATAAAGTTATTATACGTATATACAGGCTATTATTGCAAAATATGCAATTTTAGCCTTTACAATGCAAATGTAATTATAATAAATGCCCCAAAATATTTAAAATCTTGTATGGATATAAGCGATGAAGTTAGATGATAAAATCATCATAAAATAGTTTGTGATGCAATTAATGATTATTTATATAGTAAAATGTACGAATAAATTGATTTAAAACCTTTTAAAATTATAGAAAATTATGAAAAATGGTTGTATGTGTTTATAAATCAAATGATGATGCATATGTAGTATTTTGAAAGTATATATGTATATTTAAAAATATGAGGGAGAAATTAGGTATCAACACCCGTTTCCCCAATTTCATTAACACCCCAATTGTTTATTACAAAATTATTACAGACTTAATAATGAATGTAATCACAAAATATTTTACAAGCAATAACACTAGGCCCATAATAGACCCAAAAGGAAATACCCAGCATTGCATGGGCCTTCTACAACTCATTTTTCACACATAGAATACCCAGGTTCCAACAGAGGACTATATTTCATCAGCAAATACCAGAATCCATAGAGGAACTCAAACCAAACCAAACAGCCTAGATTGACCATATGATCCAGACATTGAATTACTTAAACAAACCAGTTTGCATATTCAGTAGATAGAATGATGATAGAACTGAATGTTAGAGATAACTCAAGTCTCAGTAGTAAGGAGAGCGGCCAAAGAAAGTCCTAGTGTCTAAGAGTTCACAAGGGTATCGAATGGACCCCGAGCAGTGGTCACAGAAAGGAGGTCGATAGAGAGAGTCTTAGTGGCCTTGGCTTTCAGTCGGCCAAGAGTGATAGATTTAGAATAGTGTAGGTAACAAAAGAGAGTAAGAAAAATGATTAAAGGACAAAATTTAAAGAGATGTACTTGTATTCTAAAAAAAGCATGCATAGCAAAGTTGTCTAAACACAGAATATGCTAGTTAAGAAGGTCAAAGACTTAGAGGCAAATTGCTATTATAGGTTCAAACACTTAGCAAGAAATAACACATTGGAAGAAACATATTGAAAGAGTTAGGGGAGAAACAAGTTTCTTGAAATTAGAAGATTAGTAAATAAAGATGCGTAATACCAAACAAGTCTTGGTAGAGCACTAACATAGAAGGTTTAAAGCTCAAGAGTCCAAATTACGCTAAGTGTCAATCACAATATCAAAAGACAGACATGTTAATCTACATTATAAAGCAAAACAATATAAACATGGTAGGGAAACATAAATTGAGATATCTATTCCAAAGGTCCCAAATAATTACTAAGGCTATAGAATCATGCAAACCAAAGACATGCTGAGGAACACATTAACAGGATAGCAAGTCATAGTCTATAGTGAAGGTCTTAACATAGATTAGAACACATTACATATGTAAGTCGGCCCTTATTGAGATTCAGAACAGAGTGGGAAAGCAGGCTCATGTCAAATAACAAATGTAAACATTCAGGTATCAACACATTAGGCTAATATGAATTTAAGGGAGGTCTAAATCATTCAGGTGAAGAACATTCAAATAACATATCCCAGAAACGATAGCTTTGGATAAAATTAAATGCTAAAGAGGCTCAAAACAAGTGCAAACTAACAAGGTTGCACACTGAAGTAGCCTAGAAACACATTAAGCCATGAATTTTAGAGGTAAGAATATGCAAATCATAAACACATAAGAACGAAATTGCAAAAGCCAAGTGACTTACGAGTTAAACGGTTAACAAGAAAGCACAAATTCCACAATATTCTGAATATCAACAAAGATTAAGAACCCAAAATCTTAGTGCGTCAAATTTTCCAAGGACTTCAAAAGAACCCCAGGCAATGCTCGCACCAAGATATAGAACAAGAGAATGAGAGAACAATAAAGTAATATCTTCAATTTTTAGTGAATTTAGCGGTTGAAGGTGTGTCTCAAAGGGGAATGAGGAGGGGTTTATATAGTCGTTAAATCAGGTGAGTAAACAAATAAATAAATCAATCAAATATGAACAAAGAAAGGAAAAACATACATGCAATCATAAAGCAGCTAGTAAAGGAAAGAAATCAAAAATCAAACCCTGACCTGGGTTCAACATTTGAGAATTTGTCTACTGGTATGAGAAATTAACGAATATTCCACGTATATAGATGAGATATGGTCCAGATCCAAGCAATTGAAGTTGAACGGCCCGAATCTGAGAGATGGTACTTTCCATATTTAGGAAAGTACTAAGTGATACCATAGTCTTGCAGGTAATACTGAGATAACAAATAAAAGGAAAGAAAATCATGGAAAGAATCCATGATTGAGATGTAGAAGAGAGGATTTAAGGGCAGCGTCTTAGAGAAAATGATAGGTTTTGGGGCGGGTTTGGTTAATTAAGAGGGAGAGTGAACGAGGGATGTTGATCTTGAGAGATCAACGACTAAGATTTAAAATGAACGGGGCGGGTCATAAAAATGGATACTGACTGGGTCTATTAAAGGGTCATTTGGTTTCGGGTTGGGGACTATTGGGCTAAGGATACTGGGCCAATTTTGGTCCAAAAATTACACACAATTTGTCAAAAATAATTTATAAAAGATGCTTAATAAATAAATAAAAATATTATTTATGAACTAAAATAATTAAAAATAATAACTTGGTATTATAAAAATATAAAAATGTTATTTTGACACAAATAATATAAATAAAGAGCATTTATGTATGAGTATGGGCTATTACTGCAATATTATGCAAATTGCTTTAAAAATACTAATAAAATGAAGTAAAAAAAATATTTGAAACATGTATTATAGGTGAAAATAATAATTTTAGGTGACTAAGTCATCACAAAATAATTTGAAGGAGTAATTAATAAATATTTAAGTAATTTAAATTCAAGAAAATTAATTTCAAAGCTATAAAAACCATGAGAAAAATTACAAAATATTTGTATAAATCTTGTAAATTAAGTAATGATATTTTGAAATATATTATTAATTGGAAAAATATGAGGGCAAAATGGGGTATGAACAGGGGCTTGGTCTTCGCGTTCGCGAAAGTATAGACGCGCTCGCGATGGGCAGGCTGGTAAAGCAGCGCGTTCGCGACCCCTGTTTCGCGTTCGCGAAAAGGAATTTTGGAGCCGGAGCAGGTTGCTCTTTCTGGACGTGAGGGTAAGACGTTCGCAAAGAAGGTCATGTTGGGCAGTGTTGTTTTAAATCGAGGGTTTGGCTCATTTTCACTTTATTTCTTCCATGGGAGCCGACTTTGAGGCGATTGGAGCGCTGTTTTCATCATCAATCATGAGGTAAGTGATTTCTACACGTTATGAGTTAAATACACAAATTTAGGCTTGTAAAATTTAAGTGAAAAATGTGGGATTTTTGGCAGAAGACTTAGAATTTATATTTTTGGATTTTGACCACGAAATTTGATATGGAATTGCTAGTAAATTATATATATGAGTCCATGGTGTTATGGGTAATGTTTATCTTTAAAGATTCTCAGAATTCGGGCATGTGGGCTCGGGGATTGACTTTTCGAGCGGAGTTAGGAATTATTATAAATTGATTAATTATGAGTGTTGGAGTACATTCTTTCGGGTTTGCACATTATTTGATTAGTTTTGGATTGATGGGCATCGATTTGAGGTTTTATAGAGACGTTTAAGTCGGTTATGAAACTTCAGAGTGAGGTAAGTCTCCCATCTAACCTTGTGAGGGGAATACTACTCTGTAGGTATAAATTGATATGTGCTACTAGTTGTGGGTGTAACGTACGCATGAGGTGACGATAGTCCGTACGTAGCTAAAATCATGTTTATGTACAGGTAGACCTAGGATTTTATGATGTAATGTTTTAATTATTTGAACTAAATTTACTAGTTTAATTAATTTAATTTATAATTGAAATTGATTCGGGAATATATCAGGCCGATTTTATCACCGTGGGTTGTTTGGCGAGATATTTGATAAACGGTAAGAGTAATGTTTACTTTATGCTCATGTACCTATGTCGTAAGCACGTGACTCATAATTCAATAAGTTTCTTTCTTTTCTGTGGATCGGGCCGAATGCCTCGGCAGTATATTGAGATGCAAATTTGATTCGCGCCAGTCGAGCCTTGGTAGTGTATGTACCACTCTGGATCGGATCGTACGACTTCAGCATAATCGTGCGTAATACCGCTAGGAGTCCGAATATTCATGAGATTCCCCTCTGATTGAGACCTGGCACTTATATGGTATTCCTTGTCTGTTTGAGATTGCACTTGATATTTCTGGTCTACTGAGACAACACATGAGATTTGAGATATTTATATCATCAAAATAAATGTTGGAGAATTATATATGTTACAGTTATTACCTCATTGTTACTGTTGTAATTTACTATATTATCTTAGTGGACCACTACCAAGTGTCGATGTTGACCCCTTGTCATTACTTCTCCGGGGTTAGTCTAGATACTTACTGGGTACGCGTGATTTATGTACTCATGCTACATTTCTGCACTAAATGTGCAAGATCTGATAGGTTCATTTGGTTTCCATCTTGGCGAGTAGGCGCAACTACTAAGGGGACTTTACGGTGAGTTGCTTTCTGTGCTACGCACCGCAGGCCACAGAGTGTCCATGTTCTTTGTATATGTTATCATACTATTTTATATTCCAGACATATATTGTATGATTATTACGCTCTTTAGTAGAAGCTCATGCACTTGTGACAACGTATTTTTGGATATTCTAGTTGATGTTTATGAATTTACATGTTATTATGGCCTTTTATTTTATGTCATACTAATTGTTTCTGTACCTATGATTTTAAATGTGTAAATTTCTTTATTTAATAAATTTTATGATTTCGAAAGAAATAAAATGAATAATTAACGTGATAGTTCACTATAACGACCTGGCCGGTCGTTTGGAAGATTTGGGAAGTTTGATTGGGAGTTGACTTTATTGATATCGGGGTCGGATCCAGATTCTAGAATTCAGACCATGTTCGGTGCATTTTGGATCATTGAGTAATTACCGAATCTGGTCCTTCTGGTTTCCTTATGTGCGATCACAAGTGGATTAACACGTTCACGAGGCTAGTTTTGCAGTGGGGGGAATTTGTTCTCTGCGATCGCGTGAAGGGACCTGCAATCGCGGAAGTTTGGTATCCAGTGAATCGCGAACGCGTGGAGGAGGTCGCATTCTCGTAGAGGAATTTGGGGCAGCAGGTCCACGCGCTTTGTTCATTACGATCGCGTGTAGGGAGCCGCAATCACATAGCTTAATAAGGCAGTGCTTCGTGTTCGCATGGAAAATCTCGCATTCGCGTATAAGGTTTTGACCGTATGGAAATTTTTTTCTTCCCGCAATCACAAAGGAGATTCTCCGAGCGATGTGTAAATTACTGGGCAGCAGACTTAAGTTTCAAAATCGAGGGTTTATTCCATATTTCTCATTTTGGACTTAGAGAGATCAGTTTGAGGCAAAATTTCGAGGGATTTCCAGATAGAACATTGGGGTAAGAATTCCTAACTCGATTTTGGTTAAATTACTCAAATCTATCATTGTTTTTATCATATAATTAAGGATTTGAGTTGGAAAAATTGGGGAAAAGTGGTAGAACTTCTTAGACTAACTTTTTGAATTTTGAAAGGCGAAATGAGATTAGAATTGAATAATTCTTATAAGGTTGGACTCGATATCGAATAGGTGTTCGGATTTTAGAATTTTTGTCAGGTTCCAAGGCGCGGGCCCATGTTTGACTTTTTCGGTAAAATTTTTGATTCTTTACAAATATCGTAATTTCATTGTTTGAATTAGTTTCCTACATTTATATTTATAGTGTGAAATCGTTTTGTCTAGATTCAAGATGTTTGGAGTTGGAAAATCGAGGGAAAGGCCTTTTAGTGGAATGATTTAGCATGATTTGAGGTAAGTGGCTTGCCTAACTTTGTGTGGAGGATTTCCTCTTAGGATTGGTGTTGCTTGCGATAATTGTGATATGTAAGAGCCGTGTACGCAAGGAGATGGGTATCAAATTGAATCAAGTTATGAACTTCGAACTTCCCAACAAGCTCCAAATGCGCTGAAATATACTTAGACTATTCGGAATGACGCCAAATTTTGTGTGCAGGTCTTAAATCACCATACAAAACTATTCCCAGGCTCGGAATACCAAACAGACATCAATAACACCAAAACCTACTCCAAAACCATACATAAACAACTTGAAAACATTCAATGCGCCAACTTTCAATATTAAGCGTCAAAATGCTCTCGGGTCATCCGAAACCCAATTTGATCATACGCCAAAGTCCAAAGTTTACTCAAAACGTTGACTCAAGTCAAACTTAACCACTTTAAGCTACTATTAAGGAACTAAGGGTTTCGATTTCAACACAAACCCTTTCAAATCCGAACTAACCATCCCCAAAAGTCATAAAATAGTAAAAGCACATACAGGGTGTCACGACCAAAAATTCATAGGTCCTGATGGCGCCGGACACTAGTGTCAGGCAAGCCAAATCCTTTAATTTATTGAAATAACTTTCGATTTTAACATTTATGAAAAATATTTCCGTTCACTTTATTACATGATAATCAAATAAAAGTCCGTTAATTATAAACAATGATTTAAAGATTTTACTTAAGCAATTACATCCCAATACATCTCCCGGAACCTGGTGTCACAAGTACATGCGCAATTTCTAGGAACTCATACAATCATAACAAAGCCTGTCCGAAATACAACTGGACAAGGAAATTTAAAATGAAATAGATACAGTATGAAGGTGACTTTGTCAGCTGCGGATTGCCTATGGATGATTTAACTCGCTAAGTCTCCGAGTCCTCCACATTGCTATGAAAGTACCTGTGCAATAAAATGCACAACAAGTGTAGTATGAGTACAAAAACAACGTGTACTCAGTAAGTCTCCCGCCTAACCTCAGAGAGGTAGTGACGAGAGGTCAATTTAGACGCTTACTAGAGGTCCATTTAAAATATTTAGGAGTGACACTAAGCATGGTTTTATCATAGGCATTTTATAAAACAGGATTTAAACATCCTTCCATTTCGTTCACATTTAACACTTCATATCTTCGTCATATTAAAAATTTATCAACAAGGTGATTTAATCAAATAATAATTCGACGGGAAGGAACAACTTCTTCCAAATCTCTTTTTAATAGCTTTAATCTCTGTCATTTCAATGGACAACTTAATATTTCAGGCCAGTAATTAGGCAAATATCATAGCAACTACGCAGTAAATGTCATGCACAAGCAATGCCCAGGGTCGAACGACGCGGGCCAACAATAACAAAATGTGCACTGCCGAGGGGTCAGCCGGCTCGAACCATAGACACATCTATTTTCCCCGCTCGCGAATCGACCATGCGACGCGGTCAACATAAAAATAATAATGCTAGCCTTCTCGTTAATCATACATGCGATGCATGTGCTCATATGTACACACATTCACATAATACATCCTCATTTTTATCAAGAAGCAGGTTTTCTCAGGAAAGTGGTAAAAATCCTTTTTAAAAGAGACATGAAATCTAGGTTTTGAAATCTTTATTTTTGAAACTCATTTGTCAAGTTTAGTGATACCCCATGATACAACCCAGTCCAGGTACACATATATTCATAGCGGAAACAATTCTCTTTTTAGAAGGTTAACAATATGAACTCTAGCTTTCTTTTGAACAATCGATTTCGTTTCGGTCAGATCAGCAGTTTAATATTACAGGCAGGGTTACAGGTACACACATAAAGCATGCTAGTGGGTCCTAGACTACCCGAACATGACATATTAGTAGCTACGCACGGACTCCAGTCACCTCGTGCTTATGTAGCCCCCAAAGATAATAGCATGTGTTGAAATAATTCACCTAGGGGGACGATTCCCCCTCACAAAGTTAGAAAGGAGACTTACCTCGCTCCGAAATTCCAACACCGGCTTCCAAGCCCTTCCGATGAGATGGAATTAGGTCTCAATGAGCGAATCGGTGTTTTACTACCAATCACAAGTTTCATGTTCAACACAGCATTCATACGGGAAATTATGATCAAAGAGTTCTTTATCAACCACCATCTACTTCAGAGATCCCTACGGAAATCTTTTTCAAATACAAAAATTCAGTATCTTCCCCCGAATTAGTGAATTAGACAGGATTCCTTTGTCCAGAATAAAAAGTGGTGGGTCAATTTGCAGAAATTTCATCGTAAATGTGAAATACTTATATAAATAAAAATGCGGGAGAGATAAAAAAGATGCAGGGTCGTTTGTCTGCTTGGCTAGTCAAGCATGGGCTAATTCATAGATCTTTGGGCTTTGATTACCAAGGAATAGAGACTTTACAAATAAAGCCCGAGGATTGGCATTCCATTGCTGTCATTTTTTATGTATATGGGTACAACTATCTCTGCTCTCAATGCGCCTATGATGTAGCGCCTGGCGGGCTGTTAGCTAGTGTGTATCATCTTACGAGAATAGAGGATGGTGTGGATCAACCAGAGGAGGTATGCATAAAAGTGTTTGCCTCCAGGAGAAATCCTAGAATTCCGTCTGTTTTCTGGGTTTGGAAAAGTGTGGATTTTCAAGAACGAGAATCATATGATATATTGGGGATCTCTTATGATAATCATCCACGCTTGAAACGTATCTTAATGCCCGAAAGTTGGATAGGATGGCCCTTACGTAAGGGTTATATTGCCCCTCCAACGGACGCATAACGCTCCGAAACGACCACATAAATGACAAAGCAATGAAAATTCATCCTAATACTCACAACAAATTCAAATTATATACTTTCCCAACCCTGCTCGGAGAAATGACCAAAATGCCCTCAAGCCCACGTGCCCGGAATCCAAAAATTTCTCGAAGACACATTCTACCCATAGCCTTACTAACTCAAATATATAATTTACTCAAATATTCATGCTCAATTCGTGGCTAAAATCCAAATTTTCCATATTCTAGGTTTCTTCAAATTTTTCCCAAATTTCCTACCAATTTCATGTTCAAATCCATGCAAGATCACATAATTAACTTAGGAATGGGAAGAATCACTAACCTCTTGATGCTTGGTGAAATCTCCCTTGAAAAGCTCTCCAAAATCGCCTAACCCATAAAGAAATGAAGGCAATGAACCCAAAATTCTCATTTTAAAACATTATGCCCAGGTCGATTTCCGCACCTGCGGTCCTTCCTCCGTACCTGCGATCTCGCAGATGCGACCAAATCTCCCGCACCTGCGATTTTCCTCAACTTCAGCCAAATCGTACCTGCGCCCAACTGTCCACACCTGCAGCTTCGCAGGTGCGAAAAATCTTTCGCACCTGCAGTCCCCAGCCAAGCCTACCCACTCTCGTACCTGTGGCGCCCAAGCCGCACCTGCGGTCAAAGCCTCGCAGGTGCGATTACACCAGATGACAGCAGCTTCAGGCCTTTTCCAACTTCAACTTTGATCCGTTAACCACTCAGAATCCACCCGAGGCCCCCGGGACCCCGTCCAATTATACCAAATTGTCCCAAAACATGACACGGACTTGCTCGAGCCCTCAAATCACATCAAACAATGTCGGAATCAAGAATCACACTCAAATCCAATTCTTTAAGAACTTAGAATTTCAAACTTCTATATCCGATGTCGAAACCTATCAAATCACGTCCGATTGACATCAAATTTTGCGACAAGTCATATTCAACATTACGGACCTGCTCCATCTTTCGGAATCGCATTCCGACCTCGATATCAAAACTTCCACTTCCGGCCGCATTTCCCAAAAACCTTGAAATTTCCATCTTTAGCCAAATGACTCCAAAATAACCTACGGACATCCAAATTCACTTCCGATCGTGCTCCCAATTCTAGAATCACCATATAGAGCTATTCCCAGACTCGAAATCCCAAACGGACGTCACCCTCACTGATATGCACTTCAAGCCCAAATTCATGAAATCCTTCTAAAATTCTAACTTCCACAATATACGCCGAAATGCTCCCGGGTTATCCGAAACCCGATCCGGACATACATCCAAGTCCGAAATCATCATACGAAGCTGCTGGACCCTTCAAATCCTGATTCAGAGATCGTTTACTCAAAATTCCAATCTTAGTTGATTTCTCCAACCTAAGGCTTCTAAAATGAGATTTTCTTTCCAAATCAATTCTAAACTTCTTGGAATTCAATTCCGGCCACGCCCACGGGTCATAATACCTGAAACGAAGTTGCTCACGACTTCAAACCGCTGAACGATGCTCTAGAACTCAAAACGACCGGTCGAGTCGTTACATTCTCCCCCTTTTAAACCGACGTTCGTCCTCGAACGTGCTAAGAACTGCTCTGGAGTTACCTGAAATCACTGTTTAACATCTCGAGCACCTGCCCGTGCTACCACAACCCAATCGAGCACAATAGCTTGATCAAATCTTGAGATTTATTATTTATCCATATAATAAGCTCAGAATTCATTCAAACACCTGAAATTTCTCTAGCCAGGCCTAGTTTCAATATATATAAGCACCACATCAACTAGTACACGATATACCAGATCATAAATGCATACCCTTGCTGAATTGGCACCATGCACCGTATAACTCATCGTCTGACCACAACGATGCTCCCTGAACCTTATTAGCCAAGGTCCACGAATCTGATGCTCCTGATGCACCTCATAACAATTATACAGACACCCTGCTATATGCTAGCGATACAACCACAACGGAGGGAATGCGCAGAAATTCACACTCAACTACAGAATTAACAAATACTTGAATACCTCATCTTGACTAGAATCGTCACTTTAATTATGAACCTGAAGGATGGTATTTGTTCTTGAATGTACACTTCACATAACCTCATCACACTGATCCCTGATCCGATAATCTCGTCTCACCCAGTGCGAACTGCTCAGACAGCAAGTCACCCCAAACATGGCTAACAACCTCATGATACCGCATCGCCCAATAAGCTATGACTCGAACATGGTAGTAAGAAACGACTCAGGACGTAACTACTCAGATAACACAACTAATATGAATTCTTACCCGAAAATAGGAAATAAATACATATTAACCCTTCTCATCATCACACTGTTGCGGCGTGCAACCCAATCCGAATAACATACCCGTGGCGACGTGCCACCCGATCCACACATAAAATTTACATAAGAAGATATATATACGGAGCTGATTTGCTCACTATTACGAATTACAAAATATCATCACAAGCACGCTAAGTGCATAATACTATCCTGGGGAGACTGATAAAGCCATAGGCTACAAAACTCAAGCATAATTGAGGTGTTATATATATATATACATACTCTAGATCTCAAGAGATGTCCTGCTCATATAACATCCCCGCTACGCGGGACCTCAACACATGAGAAATTATCAAGCTGTTTCACAACTCGTATGGCACAATCACAATAACACATAAATTTGATGAAGACGGAACAACACCCGCTGTTCTAATACCTTTCCATGAAAAGAGATCCACTGAAAGGAACATGGCTGGCTCATACGGAGCCCATCATCATATTTAAATCCATCCACATGCATCGAGCCACCTCGCTCGCACCAAACTAGGCTATTAGATTTTTTCTGGGTCCATATTAACCCACTTTCTCTCATAATACACGAGAACAAACATCATCACCGGGACTAACACCCTATAATCCATAATCAACTGAACTGAACGCCCTCCAGACGTAAATTCTCAATTAAGCAATATTGCACTTCTTCATACTCAGTCCAAATCTAAAATCCATCAAGTGACTACATGTCACACTTTATACAATCTTTTAGCGGTCATGATTCCACGACCTTCCACACAAGGCAACAAGTGTGCCCATCCATAACACCGACCACACTAAGGCCACAAAACACACCAAGAACCCATGATCAGGGTACAAAGCCTCTTTCATCGAATATCAATCTCAGGTGACACTGAAGATAACACCAGCTTACTCTGAACTTTCAAATCAATTTTCCTTGCCCTTCCGAGTTCATGACATCCTTGTAAACATCGGACCTAAATCTTGATTCTTACTCCCAGTTACATACTGCTTCTCGCACTTAACATACCAACTTGAGGTAGCACAAGAATTCCATCATAACTTTCGAACCACCAATAGGGTGAACCCTTTATCATATATAAACTTTTTACGCGACTCAATTCAAGAGTACCATCTCAACACACGAGTGAATTCCCATTATCACCCAGATCATACAAATTCTTAAGTAGTAGTCTATACCACCATAACCCTTCCGGGACCCGCCTACACATGACAGGCCATATCACTCAAATGTTCCCACATGAAATCTATTATGACGGTCGACAAGCCCCGCACAGACTGGCACAAACCACATGCATAACTTAATCACACTGAAGGAACCGATCACTGCCGCAAATGTGCCATTTCAACCATGGATAATTAATCTATCCTCTTTTAATCATCATCAATTGCCTCAGGAATAATAACAACTTCCTTCAACCCATAGAAAACTCAACCCTCACTCATCCCGAGTGACCATGATTCACGAGACTATGCTGCCCAAATCCTACAACCCGTCTCATACCCTTCTGATAATCTTTTCTTCAACCTGGAGTCTATTTCTTTCACTCCTCTAATATTCTTCTGCATGCTGAAACATATCATAGAACATTCCAATCGTCCTCATTTTCCTCAGAGATTACTCTGCAAAAGCTCGATTCTCGATCATACTGCTGCCTGAAATCCTTAATTGCCGCATTCTTAACTTTTGAACTCACTAGGACCGCTAGTGAGAGTCACCCACTCTGACTGGCCTTGAATACAATCAACTCCAAGGCTCTCCTAGCACAGGAACACCTTTTTCAATGAAACACGTGACTGAGTCACTATCCTTACAACTCGCCCATGCCTTAAACATGAATTCTGAATCTTCCAAAGCCTATCCCTGATCCGACAGGGCCAACTTTTGCACATATTCATCAAATCCCACACACAATTACCATTTTACTCCTTTTTCCTTAGCTGAAATAACTTGCCAACACACCGACCATCCTCAACCTCACGCGAAGACAATCCTACAACCCAACTGCAGATGGTGGGACTCCCCCACTTAACCCGAGGCTACTCTTTGCACCACTCTAGACCGTGTTGAGATCCTTCCTCCTTTGATAACACGACCTTGCTCATCCAATCCATCCAAATCTTCCAAATTCTCTTGCTAGCACTCCCTAAATACTCGAATTCTCTAGCATCATTCACACTTTCTATCTCCTACCGACTAGCCACTAGGACCCCTCACAGAACCTGCCAACCCCGCCATTGCTAACCTATCCCCAGAAGACAACCCACCTGAGGAAATCACCCATGGACACCTCCCAACGACGTTGAATGCACACTCTCTGCGACTTCAATACCCCATCCTATGCCCTGCTTCGTTTACCAACTTACTGGTCCGTCCGCTCCTCATGGACACCCATTAATGCGCGAAAAATATCTTCAATTTCCAAGCTGTGCTGCCGCTCCCCCACTTTGCGACTGCTCGACTTTCGCTTCTTATACCTGGCCTCCTAGAAATGGAACCACCGCCTAGCCTCATTCTAGGATCATTCTTTGTAGCTCTCAAACCAGCATATCACCACGACTTCAAGCTCTCCGAAGATTATCTTTCTCTAGCTGCCTTCGTTATCAACACTTATCCGGTACTGAACCACCGCACCTCACGATCTCTGCCAACCATTTCCTTCAATACTTCTTCTCATTACTCTAACCCCATGCAACCGAAGAAACCATAGCACCGCCAAACCTAACACATTTCATTCGATGAATGGCGACCATTACACATCACAGGTGCATACCCCATCTTACTCGAAGACACCAAGTCTTACTACTTTATCAATCCCTACCGAGCCATTCATAACCCAAAAGGCCATTCCTCTGCCGGCACAAAAGCACTAAAATCTCGAAATCACGCTCTGAGAAGACCTCGCTTCAAACCATTCATCTTCCCCAACATACGAGCAAACATTCTATCATCATATCGACACCGCGCGATAATCAATTGCAACGATCATCACTACCCGAGCACAGCCTTAAGGCTCCCAGAAACACAGCTACTGAGCTGGAATAACATATTACCCTTTCACAGGGTCATAACAACAACCACGACCATTTACACATGGATGCATCTTGAATTACATTTGTAGCACCATTTCCATTCCTCAAATTCCTGATCCATAGCAAGCGCTTCACGACGCGTAATATTGAGTAGGAATGAACATAGGCATAAGCCTCAAAGGAATCAACTCGCACGGTGAAGAATCAAGAAGGGAAGTACTCCTAACAGCCTTGTAGCCTCTCGAAGATAAGTACAAACATCTCCGTACCGATCCGCAAGACTCTACTAGACTTGCTCATGACTCGTGAGACCTACGGGAACCTAGCGCTCTGATACCATATTGTCACGACCCAAAATCCATAGGTCGTGATGACACCGTACACCACTGTCAGGCAAGTCAAATCCTTAATTTATTGAAATAACTTCCGATTTTAACATTTATGAAAAACATTTCTGTTCACTTTATTACATAATAATCAAATAAAAGTTTGTTAATTAAAAACTATGATTTAAAGATTTCACTTAAGCAATTACATCCCAATACATCTCCCAGAACCCGGTGTCACAAGTACATGAGCAATTTCTAGGAACTTATACAATCATAACAAAGCCTGTCCGAAATACAACTGGACAAGGAAATTTAAAATGAAATACATACAGTATGAAGGTGACTCTGTCAGCTGCGGATCGCCTCCGAATGATACAGCTCACCTATGTCTCCGAGTCCTCCACATTGCTATGAAAGTACCTTTGCAATACAATGCACAACAAGTGTAGTATGAGTACAAAAATAACGTGTACTCAGTAAGTTGCCCGCCTAACCTCAGAGAGGTAGTGACGAGAGGACAATTTAGACACTTACTAGAGGTCCGTTTAAAATATTTAGGAGTGACACTAAGCATTGTTTTATCATAAGCAGTTTATAAAAAAGGTTTTAAACATCCTTCCATTTCGTTAATTAATAATTTATCAACAAGGTGATTTAATCAAATAATAATTCGACGGGAAGGAACAACTTCTTCCAAAGCTCTTTTTAATAGCTTTAATCTCTGTCATTTCAATTGATAATTTAATATTTCAGGCCAGTAATTAGGCAAATATCATAGCAACTACGCAGCAAATGTCATGCGCAAGCAATGCCGAGGGTCGAACGGCGCAGATCAACAATAATAAAATGTGAACTGCCGAGGGGTCGACCGGCTCGAACCATAGATGCATCTATTTTCCCCGCTCGCGAATCGATCATGCGACGCGATCAACATAAAAATAATAAGGCTAGCCTGCTCGCGAATCATACATGCGACACAGGTGCTCATATGTACGCACATTCACATAATACATCCCCATTTTTATCAAGAAGCAGGTTTTCTCAGGAAAGTAGTAAAAATCCTTTTTAAAAGAGACATGAAATATAGGTTTTGAAATCTTTGTTTTTGAAACTCATTTGTCAAGTTTAGTGATACCCCATGATACAACCCAGTCCAGGTACACATATATTCACAGCGGAAATAATTCTCTTTTTAGAAGGTTAACAATATGAACTCTAGCTTTCTTTTAAACATTCGATTTCATTTCAGTCATATCAGCAGTTTAATATTACAGGCAGGGTTACATGCACATACATAAGGCATGGTAGTGGGTCTTTGACTACCCGGACAAGACATAACAGTAGCTACGCACGGACTCCCATCACCTCGTGCGTACGTAGCCCCTGAAGATAATAACATGTACTGAATTAATTAACCTAGGGGGATGATTCCCCCTCACAAAGTTAGAAAGGAGACTTACCTCGCTTCGAAATTCCAACACCGATTTCCAAGCCCTTTCGATGACTCCAACAGACGCATAACGCTCCGAAACTACCACATAAATGACAAAGCAATGAAAATTCATCCTAATACTCACAACAAATTCAAATTATATACTTTCCCAACCCCGCTCGGAGAAATCACTAAAATGTCCTCAGGCCCACGTGCCCGGAATCCGATATTTATCGAAGACACATTCTACCCATAGCCTTACTAACTCAAATATATAATTTACTCAAATATTCAGGCTCAACTCGTGGCTAAAATCCAAATTTTCCATATTCTAGGTTTCTTCAAATTTTTCCCAAATTTCCTGCCAATTTCATGTTCAAATCCATGCAAGATCACATATTTAACTTAGGAATGGGAAGAGTCACTTACCTCTTGATGCTTGGTGAAATCTCCCTTGAAAAGCTCTCCAAAATCGCCTAACCCATGAAGAAATGAAGTTAATGAACCCAAAATTCTCGTTTTAAAACATTCTGCCCAGGTCGATTTCCGCACCTGCGGTCCTTCCTCTGCACTTGCGATCTCGCAGGTGCGACCAAATCTCCCGCACCTGCGGTTTTCCTCAACTTCAGTGAAATTGAACCTACGCCCCACTGTCCACACCTGCGGCTTCGCAGGTGCGGAAAATCTTTCGCACCTGCGGTCCCCAGCCAAGCCTTTCCAGTCTCGCACCTGATGCCGCACCTGCATTCAAAGACTCGCAGGTGCGATTACACTAGATGACAGCAGCTTAAGCCCTTTTCCAACTTAAACTTTGATCAATTACCCACCCGGAATCAATTCGAGGCCCGCGGGACCCTGTCCAGCTATACCAACCTATCCCAAAACATGACATGGACTTACTCGAGCCCTCAAATCACATCAAACAATGCCGAAAGCACGAATCACACTCAAATCCAATTCTTTAAGAACTTAGAATTTCAAACTTCTACATCCGATGCCGAAACCTATCAAATCACGTCCGATTGACCTAAAATTTTGCGCACGTCATATTCAACAATACAGACTTGCTCCAACTCCCAGAATCGCATTCCGACCTCGATATCAAAACTTCCACTTCCGTCCGGATTTCCCAAAAACCTTCAAATTTCTATCTTTAGCCAAATGACTCCAAAATGACCTACAGACATCCAAATTCAGTTCAGATCGTGCTCCCAATTCTAGAATCACCATACGGAGCTATTCCCAGACTTGGAATCCCAAACGGACATCAACCTCACTGATATGCACTTCAAGCCCAAATTCATGAAATCCTTCTAAAATGCTAACTTCCACAATATACGCTGAAATGCTCACGGGTTATCCGAAACCCGATCCGGACATACGCCCAAGTCCGAAATCATCATACGAACCTGCTGGAACCTTCAAATCCTGATTCGGAGATCGTTTACTCAAAATTCCAATTTTAGTTGATTTCTCCAACCTAAGGCTTCTAAAATGAGAATTTTTTTTCCAAATCGATTCTAAACTTCCTGGAATTCAATTCCGACCACGCCCACATGTCATAATACCTGAAACGAAGTTGCTCACAAATTCCTAGAGAGAGATTCAATATCAAACTAGATTGAATATTTGGTTTCAATTTAAGGTACAAATAAATATAATTTATATAATATTTATTATGTTCGTCTAACATTTATTTTAATTGCATCGACATTTCAGGATTGATATCATAGAACAATGGAGGAGTGGCAACAAACTCAGGAATGGTATCACAGAAGAATGGAGAAGTGGCAACAAACTCAGCCCGATTCTCAGCCGATGCCCGAAGATATGACTTCGATATGGACACATGCAGACGATGGAGTAAATAAAGGTATACAATATTTTAATAAATTTTTAGTTCTGGCTTCGTTTTAATATTATTTTGCACAAGTTGTATGTTTCTTCTCTTGCTCATTTAAATATGTTTTTATTTCTCATGAAAATAAATAAAGGTAGCATCTACGAACATGGAGTGAAACCGTCGTCCAGCTGCATTATTTAGTGGTTTTTTTGCTTCACCCGAAGAAATTGAGAGTAGGAGGACGCAAATCAATGAATTGTCTCAACAATGGGATAATTCTCAAGAAACAATAAATATGAAGCGGACATGCATGGCAAACCATGGAAAACAACCTCGGATGGAAGAATCTAACAATGAGGAGATTGAAACCGATGATGATCAGTAATAGTTTTGGAAAAAATATGAGTTTAGACTTTATTGGTTTCGGCTTGGTTGGGTTTACACTTGGATCATGTGTTTTAGACTTGAATATCATTTTGTTGAAGCTTTTATACTTTTATGGGTTATAATAGATGTGTTTAGACTTGTTTGAAAGTATTGTATAGATTGGTAGTTTGATATTTGATGGTTTGTGTTCAATTGTTTGAGAAATGGTGACACATATTAGGTTGAATGATTAGTTTTGAATTGCAGGTGGTGTAACTTAAAATGCAACATAATTCTGCTGAAAAAATTAAAATTTTCGGCTAATTTCCAATTAGTTTGGTCAAAAACTTTACTGGGAATTCCCAGATTTATGACCGAAGTGGTTGGAAAAATTAATTATTTTTTAATTTAATTTTAATTTTTTCGACCGATTTGGTCAAAAATTTTGAATTTAATTTAAATTAATTATTAAAAATTAACCAAAACGTTCTGAACTGTCAAGAATTAATTAATAATTTATTTTAAATGTGTGACTACTCTGGTCAAAAATTTACCGACCGTTTTGGTCGCAAAAGACAAATTTAGCCGGTCTCCCAGATTTTTCCTTTTTACAACTACTTTGGTCGCAAATTTCCGACCATTTTGGTCAAAATTGCTTTGCGACCATCTATATTCGGACGACTTCATTTCCGTCGGAAATAAGTAATTTCCAACCGATTTAATGGTCGAAAATTTGACATTTTTTAGTAGTGTTGAGTTTGACTCTCAACTGAAGCTCTCAGTTTGTTAATTTTTCTGTTTTTATGTATTTCGCCTTGGTTATACTCATTGTAGAATACAATCTATATAGGTTGTGTATATACATGTTATATTCATTGCGCGAACGAATAATATTTAATCAAACTATAATTACATATATGTAGTGATGATGCTTGTCAGGTTCAGTGTAACAAATATCATGATCGTGCATCTTATGTTAAGGGTCAATGTGAAGCTCAAATGAGTTTATGTAGTTGTCAAGCATGTTCGTACTAACAGTATAATAATTTATTATACTGTTAATATTTAAGTTAACCAGTTAATAACAAATTGTTATTACTTTATTTTTCGATGTTATCATATTTAAAATGCTTATTATAAAAATTACATGTTTCTCATAAGTAGACTTAGCATAATGGTGTGATAATTAAACAAAATATGTAGAATAAAATGCGATTTTTGTCGTCTTTCAGAAACCTTACAATATCAAGGAAGGTTCTATTTTCATACATTAAAATTTATTCACTAAACAAGTTGACACCATGTGTAATAAAACCTTATATCGCGGCATTCAACGACCACAGTTTAGATCTCAATTTGTGCGACAAATTTGCAATAAAAGGAAGAAGAAAGATTGTTACATATTTTATGAGGTTCGGTTGATATATATATAATTTACTATGTGTTTACCTTAAAATTTAGATAACAATTAAACTTATATTGTGGTTTTAAGGATATGTGATTTCACCTAACACCAATTGATAAGTAATAAGATTAATAATACTAATCAAATAGTAAAGAAAAGCAAACCAGTATTTGAATACACTCGAACTAGAGTACCCTTGAATTGATTAGTGAAAGAACAATTTAGAAATATACCAAGCTGGTGAAAAAGAATGTAAGCGAGATAGAATTATATTGCTTTCGTATATGTGAACAACGTGTGTTACAAATGATTAGAACTCCCCTTTATATAGTAGAGGAATTCTACTTATGGTATAACTCTAATTACATAATGAAATCCCATGATTAGCTGATTAACTATTTCTAATTTGATCTGTTCCGAGATTTAAGTCATGATCCTCGACCAATCACATATATCTTGCTTTTTTGTTATTTTGCCATCTCCGATCTTACTCGGTGTCTTTCTCACTTGGCTTCGATTATTACCAACCTCAATCTCGACAGATACTTCGATTCTGAACTCGATACCTTATCCTCGTGATTTAGTCGAAGTCGACATTCGATGCAACCTCATGACCTCGGTAAAATGGTAAAATCGGGTGGGCGCAATTTTAACCGTATACATATAGTCCCCTCATTTTTTGGACTGTAATGACAAGAAACGTATTGAGCCTTCGATTTTCTGGCCTCGACCAATTATGACATCATCCCCGTGACGTAAGCGATGGAAGTGACCGAAATGTCCTATCGGTAGAGTTCCCTAAATCATTCACGAGCGTCAGTTGGTGGTCGGTAACTAGTGTTGTTGAACTGTCACCATAAATCCCATAAATAGGCCCTTTCCTTATTGATTCAGACTTTACTTTCACTTTCTTCTAATCTTCAAAGCTTATACCTCTCCTAAGTTCTTTCCTTCTACAAATCTTAAGGTTTCACTGCTAATCTTTTCTCAAACATCAAGTCTTCCTACCCTCTTCTTTCTTCAAACTTATAAAAATGGCAAAAACATACAAAATAGTTCTCCGAAAGGGAAAAACTTCTTCTTCACGACCGGCTGGTGAAAAAACTTCGGTGGATCCGCACCCTAAAGAGTGCATTCCCGGCGGGTGCACCCTTAATTCCGACTTTAAGATCGAGAAAGCTTCCTCGGTCCCTGGTCAATGCGAGCCTATGTCGAGATATATATGCTCGATAATTGAGGGATATCTCGAGCAGGTAAAGAAAGACTGCAACTGGGGGATACTGAGGTGGTGATTCCAACCCCCGAAGAAAATATCACCACCCACGTGGAAGGGTTTCTGAGTGTTTACACTTACCCTTTCACGCTAGGCCCCCTCGACCCCGTCATCATTGACATCTGCCGTCAGTACCAGATAACCTTAGTCCAAATACATCCCTCCTTTTTGAGAATAGTCATCATGCTTCGATTATTCTCAAGAAAAGTCGAGGGATGTCTTTCACCCTCAACCACATCATAATATGTACTGCCCCCATCTCTACCCTGGCAGGTTAATTAAACTCCAGCGTCGAGCTACCAAGGTGTTGTTCTTAAGCATTGAGGAGGACAAAGATCGAGGCTGTATGGGTAGGTTCAGTCAAGTGAAGACTTCCGACCTCATCCCGGTAGAGAAGATTCCATTTCCCGAGAAATGGAACATGAAGCGTAAGTATTATCTCACTGTTAGCTTCCATGCATTATTTCGTTCCTCTGCTTTTTCTCATTAATGTTTTCTTTCATGATGTAGAGGTTTCATGGATACCCTGTGCGATCCCCAATCTCGAGAGCTGGGTTTGGAAACTGTCCTCGACGTCCACATACACCGAGCACTGTTGGCGCGAGTTAGCAAATGGCCGATGGGAGGCTAAGAATCATGGTTAGCTCCCTTTTCTCATATCTGATGATATGATCATGATATCTTCTTATACTTATTCAATTTTCTCGTGTGTAGGCATGGGCATAGATATGGTCATGAGGCCGCCATCTGGTGAGGAGGAGACTTCATCCCCGATTCCAAAACCGGCAAAGGATAATAAGAGGAAAAGGGCCTTGACACCCGAGGACCGAAAGCCTAAGAAGAAGAAGAATCCGGTTTGAAAATCGAAGATAGATATTGTTTCCCTTCCTACTAATGTACTTCATCAGCTAAGGGAGTAAGAAGAAGAAGAAGAAGAAGAAGAAGAAGAAGAAGAAGAAGAATAAGAAGAAGAAGAAGATTAAGGTGATGAATCGGCACTGGTGGCCCGAGTGAAGAAAAGCATCGAGGCCCTAATGGCCACGGAATCGGTGGTGGTTGTTGAGCTCCCACCTTGGGCTGAAGGGGTCTTGGAGAAGCTTTCGGGAAAAGTCCCTGAGTCATCGGAGATCAAGGTTTCCCCCCACCAAAATGAACAAACGGTGGGTATGTCTAAAGGGGCCGGCCCTGAAGCCCTTTGAATTGAAATGAACTCCCCAAGTAGCTCACTTGGGGCAATAGTAATCGGAGACTCACCTATTCTCCCTGCTTTTTCTGAAGAGGCTATTTAGGATGCCCAAGCTTTGAGAAATCCCGAGGTAGACGAAGCTTACGGAGGGGAGGACCCTTTCTGTGATTATTTTGACGGGGTCGAAGATGCTATCGACTCGAGTGACACATAGAATCTCTTTGATGAGGCCCAACAATCATTGAATCGGGTGAGTCTCAACTTCTTTTTTCTATTTCATACTTAGTTTATTTCTTCTTTTCCTGTCTAATTTCCTTTCTTTTTCTGTATAGTCTTTGGCACTTTATCAGGAGGCATTTTCCAAGTTCCGGGTTGAGTTGAGCCGATGTGAGGCCGACCTTCAAGGGCTCTCTAAAGAATGGAATGCCCTCAAACTTCTCTGTGGGCAAAAAGAAAAGGAGATCAAGGACCTCCGAGCCAAATTGTCTAGGGCTGAAAGGATCAGACCGACCTAATCGAGCAGGTAATGACACTATTTAAAGCTCATGGGCTTGATTCAGGAATGGAGGATAATATTTAAGTCTCACAGCTGCAGCAGAATATCGAGCGGATCGAGCAGTTCCGCAAGGAGATCAGTACGATGAAGGCAAAGTCCTTCGGGGGGAAAGAGGGCATGGATCTCCTTGCTGCAAAAAAAGAGACTACCCTATCCCAATTGTCATCGGTCGGAGGCCAACTTTGATGTATGAAGGAGAAAATCTCAGCTCAGGCAAAGAAGATAGAAGAGCTCTAGGCTCAATTGGCCTTCGAACTTGCACGGGCCAAATCTAAGGCCAAAAAGGCAAAGACCGAGGTTGATGCGATTGTGGTCGTCTATCAGGCTGATGCCGAAGCCAATCAAGTCCAAGTCAGAGAGGCTGCCAAGGCTTCTCAAACTCGAGCATATTGGATTTTTGAACTTACTGTATTCCAATCTCGAAGGGAAACCCTCGAGGAGATCCACACTCGAGGTTTCGATCTTTCCAAGGAGATAGTAAAGACAAAAGAGCATGAAGCTGATGCTAAAGAGTTGGCCTCTTCTGATGACGACGACGATTATAATGATGGCACCAAGAGCGGGTCCAAAAATGGGGAGGACCTCGGTGAAGAAGCTGCCCCCGAGGATAGTTAGGAGACTTTGTATTTTTTCTTCTTTTTCTTTTTGTGTAGGACCTTGATCGGTCCTTTGTAAATATCTTCATATGTATAAAACATTTCTTTCTTTTTCTGTCTTGACTTCGTCTTGACTTATGCCTTGTGAAAATTATAATTTGCTTATGCCTTATAAAAAAATTGATTCATTTATGCCATGTGAAAATTTTGTTCGTAAATTCGAAGCTTAGGAAACTTGATCGAAGTCGGACTAATGTATTCTTTGTAGCCGAGTGAGGACTTGCTCGAACTCAAATTAGGATGACGCTTAGGTTTTAATTGAGTGAGGATGATTCATCGAACTCAAAAACATAACGTCCCTTAAGCTCTTGAATTGGGCCGATATAGCCTCAAAAGAGTGGTTTTTTCCCTTTTCGGCTTAAACAGTTAATCATATAAAAAGTTATCATGCCTTAGCACGAAATAAGTCTGTACCCATTAGGTTTTTCGGGGTTTAGTGTTATTTAAACCTTTTGCTTTTTTATGCTTTAGCACAAAACTGTTAAGTACAAAATTGTTTGAGGGCTCGAACAAATCGATACCCCTTAGGTTTTTTCAAGGGCTGATGTTGTCGAAACCCTTTTGTTATTTTGTCGAGGGTAGACTTTTTAACCAGTTTATAAAATTATTCGAAGGCATGTTTTTATTACAGAATTCAGACATCTCCGAACCGTGTTAGTTTGGTTGTGGCCTTTGGATCTGCCTCTTGGGCTTATTTCCCAATTACACTTCGAATTTGTTCGAAGTGTCAGTCCCCGAGTGGGGTGGGCTTAGCCTATAAAATCGAGGATTTCCTTTTTAAGGTCTTACGACCTTCAGGTTTAATGATTCGATCATGTCGTTTCTGGACGGTAGTCCCCGAGTACGGGGTTTATCGTTCAAACTTTAGCTGCGATCGGCCCTTGAGCGAATTATCGCAATAGATCATAAGTATGAAATTGTAAAGTAGAAATTTCTCTAATGCATGGAACATTTGGTAAGGAAAACTAATATTTTTTTCAATATATTATACATGCATGCATGTTTTTCCATTAGGGCTCGAGTAATCTACATGGACACAGTTCATTTGACCGTTTGGCCCTTTACAAAATTTACCTATCGTGACCCTGTTAACACGAAGTATGTTCCTTGTAAATATCCGAGGGTGATGCACCTCAGTATTCGAGGTTGATTGTAACGAAGAATCATATATTGTTGAATTGCTCTAAGTTAGAACGAACAATGGTTGCCTCGTTAAAAACCTTGCTGGAAAAACCCACCTGGGACCAAAACTGGTCGAAGGGAAAAAGAGTGCAATGCATGCTTTCAGACCTAAGGACTTCATGTTTGGAAAAACTTCGATGTCTTCGATCGAACACCTGCAATTAGTTAGTATAAAATATAATAAAAAATGGAGATGGCCATACCTTAGTAATAATATCGTTTGAGAAGGGATACGTTACAATTATTTGGCAATTGTTCGCCATTCATCGTGCCATGTTTGTAGGATCCATTTTTGATGATATCGAGGACCTGATACGGTCTTTCCTAATTTGGGAAAGGTTTTCCTTCATTTGGGTCTCGAGTATTGAGGGTGACTTTTCTCATAACTAATTCCCCGATTCTAAAGTGTCGAAGATTGGCTCTTCGATTGTAATACCTTTCGATGTGCTGCTTCTGTGCGGCCATTAACGATGGCGGCTTCTCATTTTTAATTTAGCAATTAGAGTCTTATATTCATAGACTTGTGATCCGTCTTATATTGAAACCTGACACTAGCTTCCCCGACCTCGACTGGGGTTAGAGCTTCGACGCCATATACTAAGGAGAACGGTGTTATAACGACCCGACTGGTCGTTTTGAGCTCTAGTGCGTCGTTTAGCGGTTTGAAGTCATGAGAAACTCCATTTCAGGTATTATGACTCGTGGGCATGGTGGAGTTGAATTTCGGGAAGTTCAGAGTAAAATTGGAAAGAAAATTCTCATTTCAGAAGCCTTAAGTTGGAGAAATTGACTAAGATTGGAATTTGGAGTAAATGACCTCTGAATCAGTATTTGAAGGTTCCTGCAGATTTGTATCGTGATTTCAGACTTGGGCGTATGTCCGGATCGGGCTTTGAATAACCCGGGAGCGTTTCGGCGTATATTGTGGAAGTCAGCATTTTGAAGCAATTTCCTAAGTTTGGCTTGAAACGCATTTCAGTGTTACTGATGTCCGTTTAAGATTCCGAGTCTGGGAATAGCTTCGTATGGTGATTCTGGAGTTGGGAGATCGATCCGATGTGAATTCGGATGTACGTAGGTCATTTTGAAGTCATTTGGCTAAAGATAGGAATTTGAAGGTTTTTGAGAAAATCCGACCAGAAGTGAAAATTTTAATATCGGGGTTGGAATGTGATTCTGGAAGTTGGAGCAGGTCCGTAATGTATAATATGACTTGCATGCAGAATTTGGGGTCAATCGGACTTAATTTGATAGGTTTTGGCATCAGACGTGAAAGTTTGAAATTTCAAGTTTATAAAGTTTGAGTTTTAGTGCGATTCATGATTTCGGCGTTGTTTGGTGTGATTTGAGGCCTCGAGTAAGTCCGTGGGATGTTATGGGACTGATTCGTGTGATTGGATAGGGTCCCAGGGGCCTCGGGTGTATTTCGGGGTGAATTCAGACCATGTTTCTCTGTTTTGCTGCTGCTGCCTTCTGGTGTATCTGGTGTGCTTCGCGATCGCGGTCCCTTGTGTGCGATCACGAAGAAGGAAAATTTGAGGGATGCTGGATTGGCTTGTGCATTTGTGGTGAAGGGAGTGCGAACACGGTGGCTTGGGTTGTGATCTCTGCGCGAACGCGGGGTCAGGTGTGCAAACGCGTAGAGGGAAAGGGAGATGGGGGCCGTTTGGCCTATGCCAACGCGAAGGAGGCCTATGCGAACGCGTTCAGGGCGTCGTGAATGAGAGGAGGAAGTCTTGGGGCAGCTTATTGTTGGCATTTGCGATCGCGATGGTATTTCCACGATCGCGAAGTGAGAGGGTCTTAGCACTGTATTGTTTTAAACCGAGATTTTGACCATTTCTCTCATATTTCTCATTGTTGGGGCGATTTTTGAGGAGCTTCAAGAGGGGATTTCCGTCAAGCATCGCTAGGTAAGTAATTTATTCACGTTTTTAAGTTAAATAGATAGTTTATGCAAGGAATTAGACATGAGAATTTATATAAAAATTGGGATTTTTGGAGAAAAAACCTAGAAATTTTATTTTGGATTTCTACCCCGAATTTGAGCATGGAATTTAGAGTAAATTATATATTTGAGCTAGTAAGGCTATGGGTAGAATTTATCTTCGAGAAATTTCGAAATCCGGGCAGGTGGGACCGAGGGCATTTTGGTCAATTCTTTGAGCGGAGTTGGGGATTTATATAATTTGAATTGTTAACAAATATTAAAGTATATTTTCATTGGTTTGTCGTTATTTAGGTAGTTTTGGGGTGTTGTGCATCCAGTGGAGTCGGCGGAAGGACTTGGAAGCCGGTTATGGAATTTCGGAGCGAGGTAAGTCTCCTTTCTAACTTTATGAGGGGGAATTGTCCCCATAGGTGAACTAAATGAGTACATGCTATTATTTGTGGGGGCTACGTACGCACGAGGTGATGGGAGTCCATGCATAGCTACTAATATTCTTATGTCCGGGTAGTCAAGGACCCATTAGAATGCCTTACTTGTTGTACTTGTGATCTTGCCAGTAATATTAGACCGCTAATATGATCAAAATTGTAATTTAATTCCTAAGAAGACTAGAGTTCATTTTCTTAATCATCTAGAAAGAGAATTGATTCCTCCGTGGATAATTGTATTCCTAATAAGGTTATATTATTGAATATTATTAAACTTGGAAAATGAGTTTCAAAACAAAGATTTAAATGCTATTTTTTGTGTTCCTTTAAGAAGAATTTGACCACATTTTCCTTAGTAACTGTTTTCTTAATAAAAATGCGGATTTATTATGTGCATACATGTACAAATGAGCACTTGAATCGCAGGTATGATTCGCGAGCAGGTTAGCCTTATTATTATTATGTTGACCGCGTCGCATGATCGATTCACGAGCGGGGAAAATAGATGCATCTATGGTTTGAGTAGTTCGACACTCAGCAATGCACAGTTTATTATTGTTGGTCCGCGTCGTTCGACCTTCGGCATTGTTTGCGCATGATATTTGCTGCATACTTCTTGTGATCTTTTAACTGCTTGTTGGCCTGGATTTTATGAGATTTTCAAGTGAATGATATAAGTTTTAAAGTTGGAAAAGGAATGTGAGAAGCAGTTGATGTTTCCTATAATTACTTGTTAAACCTTCTGTGATATTCATGCTCAGTGTTTTTCCTTTATTCTTATTAAATTGACTTCTATCAAGTGCCTAATTCGACCTCTCGTCACTACCTCTCTGAGGTTAGGCGGGATACTTACTAAGTACATATTGTTTTCGTACTCATGCTACACTTGCTGTGCATTTTGTTGCACAGGTACCTTCATAGCAATATGGTTGACTTGGAGACTTAGACGAGCTGCATCACTCGGAGACAACCCTCAGTCGGCAGAGTCTTCCTCTATGTATTGTATTTTCCATTTTAATTCCTTGTCCAATTTGTATTTCGGACAAGCTTTGTAGAATTTGTAAAATTCCTAGAAGTTCGCTCATGTACTTGTGTCACCGGGTTCTGGAAGGTATTTGGGATTTACGGTAATAAATTAAAATTGTTTATCTGTCGTATTTACTTCGCGGATTTCATTCAGTTGTTATGTAATAAAGTGAAAGGTAATGATTTCAAAAATGCTAAAACGGGAAATTTAGCTTAACTATTAAATGATTGGCTTTCCTGACGGTGGTGTCCGACGGCATCACGACCTTATGGATTTTGGGTCGTGACAACATGGTATCAGAGAACTAGGTTCCCTTAGGTTTCACGAGTCATGAGCAAGTCCAGTAGAGTCTTGCGGATCGGTACGGAGACGTCTGTACTTATCTTCGAGAGGCTATAGGGCTGTTAGGAGTATTTTCCTTCTTGATTCCTCATCGTGCGATTTGATTCCTCCGAGGCTTATGCCTACGTTTCTTCCTACTCAATTTTACGCGTCGCGAAGCGCTTGCTATGAATCAGGAATTTGAGGAATTGAAATGGTGTTATGGGTGTGGTGCGGGATGTTTCTCCCTGCGAAGTTGATTGAGGCTATTGTTGTTGCTTTGTGGAAGAGTAATATGTTGTTTCAGCCAGTAACTGTGATTCTGAGGACTTGAGGTTAAGCTCGGGTTGTGATGATGTTTACGATTGGTTATCGCGCGATGTCGATATGATGATAGAATGCTTGCCCATATGCTGGGGGTGATGAATGGCTTGAAGAGAGGTCTTCATAGGGCGTGATTTTGAGATTTCAGCATTTTAGTTCCAGCAAAGGAAAGGCATTTGGACTATAAATGGTTAGGTTTTGGACTGGTAAAGCAGTAAGACTTGGTGTTTTCAAGTCAGGTGGGATATGCACCTGTGATGTGATGTCATCGTCACTGATCGAATGGAATATGTTAAGTTTGTCGGTGCTATGGTTTGTTCGGTTGCATTGGGTCAGAGTGTTGTGAAGTAGTATTGAAAAAAAAAGCGGTTGTCACAGATCGTGGTGCGTGGTGGTTCAGGACCGAATAGTTATTTCTAATGAAGGCAGCTCGAGAAAGATGATCCTCGAAAAGTTTGAGAGTTTTAGTGGTTGGTGATTGGGTCCTCGAGCTTAAGTTGAAATGTGGGTTATTTCGGTGGAAGGCTGGATACAACAGGGATGAGTTGTTAGGAATGAAGACGGACGCAATGTGGCGGTGAATTTGAAGATGTTGTAGCGCATTTAGTAGATGTACATGAGGAGCGGACGGACTGGTAAAGTTGGTGAATGAGAGCAGGCTTAGGATGGGATATTGATGTTGTAGAGTGTGTGCAGTACGGCGTCGTTGGAGGGTGTTAGTTGGTGAATTCCACAGGTGGGTTATCCCCTGTGAGTGGGTTAGCGGTTGTGTGGTTGGCAAGTTTCTGTGAGGGATTCTAGTGGCTATTCGGTAGGAGGCAGAATATGTGAATGATGCTGGAGAATTTGAGTATTTAGGGAGTACTAACAAGAGAATTTGGAAGAATTGGACGGATTGGTTGAGCAAGATCATGTTAACAAAGGTGAAAGGATCTCAGCAGGGTCTAGAGTGGTGCAAGGAGTAGCTTCGGGCTAAGTGGGGGAGTCCCACCACCTGCAGTTGGGTAGGATGATCTTCTCATGGGGTTGCATATTGTCGGCATATTGGCAAGTTAGTACAACTAAGAGAAAGGAGTAGAATGGTAATTGTGCATGGGATCTGATAAATATGTGCACAAGTTGGTCCTATTGGACCAGGGTTAGGTTTTGGGAGATTCAGAATTTATGCTTAAGGCATGGGTGAGCTGTAGGGTAGTGACTCAGTCACGTGCTTCATTGGAATGGGTTTTCATGTGCTAGAAAAGCCTTGGAGTTAATTGTATTCAGGGCCAGTCAGAGTGGGTGACTCTCAATAGCGGTCCTAGTGAATTCAAAGGTTAAGAATGTGGCGCTTAAGGGTTTCAGGCAGCAGTATGATCAAGAATTAAGCTTTTGTAGCGTAATTTCAGAGAGAGGGAAAATGGTTGGAGTGTTCCATGTTATTTTCAGCGTGCATGATAGTATTGGAGGAGTGAGAGAAATAAACTCCGGATTTGTAGAAAGATTATCAGGATGGGTATATTGGTCGGAGATATGAATGCGCAAAAGAAGGGTATGAGACGGTTTGTGGGATTGAGGCAACATGGTCTCGTGAATCAAGGCCAATCGGGGTGAGTGAGGATTGAGTTTGATATGAGTTGAATGGGGTTACTATTATTTCTGAGGCAGTTAAGGATGATTAAAAGAAGATATATTGATTTCCATGGTTGGAATGGCACATTTACGGTAGTGATCAGTTTCGTCAGTGTAATTAAATTATACATGTGGTTTGGGCCGGTATGTGCGGGGCTTATCGGCCGTCGTAGTAGATTTCATGTGGGAGCATTCGAGTGCTATGGCCTGTCAGGTGTAGGCAGATCCCGGAAGGTTTATGGTGGTTTAGACCACTACTTAAGGATTTGCATGTTGGGTGATTGTGAGAATTCACTTGAGTGTTATTATTGTTCTCTTGAATTGAGGTAAGTAAGAGGTTTCTATATAATGAGGTGTTTTCCCTATTAGTGGTTCAGGAGTTATGATGGGATTCTTGCACAATCTCATATTGGCATGTTAGGTGCAGTAAGCAGTATGCAATTGGAAGTAAGGATCAAGATGGCGGTTCGGTGTTGGCAAGGATGTCATGAGCTCGGGCGAGCAATAAAAAGGGATTTGAAAGTTCAAAGTAAGCTGGTGTTATTTCCTGTGTCACCTGAGATCGATATTCGGTGGAAGAGGCTTTGTACCCTGGTCATGGGTTCTTGATGTGTTTTGCGGCATTAGTGTGGTCGGTGGTATGGATGTGCAGACTTGTTACCTCGTGGAAGGTCGTGGGAGCGTGACCATGGGAATATGGTATAAGTGTGATAGGTAGTCACCTGATTGATTGAAGATTTAGACCAAGTATAAGGAAGTGCAATATTGCTTATTTGAAAATTTATGCCAGGATGGCATTCGGTCCAGCTGGTTGTGGATTGTGGGGTGTTTTCCGGCTGTGATGGTGGTTCTTGTGTGTTATGAGAGGAAGTAGGTTATTTTGGACCTAGGTAAGGCTATCGGCCTAGTTCATTGCGAGCAGAATCGACTTGAAGTGTATGAATGGATTTAAACAAGATTATAGGCTTCATGCGAGTCGGATATGTTCCTTTTAGTATAGCGCTCCTCAAGTAGGGTGTTAGAATATCAGGTGTTGTTCCGTCTTCGTCAAATTCATGTGATGTTATGACTATGCCATGTGAGTTGTGAAACGGCTTGATAATTCTTATGTGTTGAGATTCCGCGTAGTGATGAGTTTATGTGAGAAGCATGGCTCTTGAGATCCAGGTTATATATCGCACCTCAGATGTGCTTGAGTTTTGTAGCATATAGTTCTATCAGTCTCCCTAGAATGGTATTCTGCACTTAGCGTGCTTGTGACCGGTATTCAGTAATTTGTAATAGTGAGCAATTCAACTCCGTGTGTATCTTCTTATGTGAGTTTCATGATGGGATCGGGTGGCACGCCACCACGGGTATGCAATTTGAATCAGGTTGCACGCCGCATCAGTGTGATATTGAGTATAGTTCTCTATATCTATTATCATGTGTTTTACTCCCTGTATTCTGAGGAAAGTTAACATTAGTTGCGTGAGTTGAGTAGTCCATTAATGAGTCATTTCTTTATGTATTCTTGTTCGAGTTGTGGCCTATTGGCGCATTGTGGCATCGTTTTGAGATTATTGGTCATGCCTGGGATGATTTGTGTCTGAACAGTTCATACTGGGTGAGACGAGATTATTGGATCAGGGATCAGTGCGATAAGTCTATGTGGAATATATTAAAGGAAAATTACCCTTATTTGGTTCGTAATGAGATGAGGACCTACGTCAAGAGGAGAGATTCAATGTTTAGTTTACTCTGCCGCTAGTTAGGAATTTTACACACATCTCCTTCCTTGTGGTGGTATCGCCAGCATTATAGCAGGATGTATATATATATATATATATATATATATATA